>CAUYLG010008927.1:0-63071 GCA_963573385.1 Cacajao melanocephalus
CCTCCGCCTCCCAAGTTCAAGTGATTCCCCTGCCTCAGCCTCTGTCCTGCCATTTGTGAGGCTTCCTGACCTCCCACCCTTCCCACATGTCCACACCTCTGGTGGGAGCAGTCACACTATGTCATGGCTCTTGGAGAGCCACAGTGAGAGCCCTGCACCTTGCACAGGGCCTGACCCCAGAGTGGGCACAGAAGTACTTGTGAGATAAGTGATCTCAGAGAGGTTGATTGAAGGCCCAGTGTGCTCTAAAACCCCAATAGTCTCAAAATTGCCAGTAACTCCAACACGGAACGAAACCTCCAAACCCCAGTGTCCCCCAGAGCAGCCAAGACTCTACATTTTAGGCATCTAGTGGCCTTGTACAGGCCTGCGCCGACTGCCTTTTGGTGTGGCGGTGAGGCTTCTGGGTGAGTGTGTTGGTGACATTGGGAAGAGCAGCTTTCATTCTCTTCGGTGGTAGGTAGGAATGATGATCAAAAACAATTACCAAAGACTGAGCACCTCTTCTATGCAGAGGTTTGAGCTAGGGACTTCTGTGTGATCTGCAGAGGATTCAGAGCCTGTGAGACCTTAGGAGTGCTTCAGTTCTCTTCAGCGTCATGCTTGGCACATAGTAGGTACTTAGTAAATATTTTATAGATGAATAAATGAATTAGACTAGAAGGAGACTTTTCTGGAAAGATTTGTTGCAGCCAGACTGAAGGGCTGCAAATACCATACTAAAGAGTTAATTGAGCCTTTGACCCACAGGCAGTGGGACTCCAGGACAGGTTTGTGCAGGGAGGGACGTCTGCATAACATGTGTCGCGCTTACCCCATTATTTGCCCTTTCCGGTGTGACTGCGATGCCAGATAATGAGGTGTTGAGCTGCACAAAGCGCTTCCTTGTGCTCAAGAGAGGCAGGGCCAGCCTTGAAGCCAGTTGGCCACTGGCCTCCTCCCTGTAATTTATGTGCAGTGGCAGGTTAGAGTGGGCTGCCAGGCAGAGCCAGGGCATGCCCGCCTCTCCAGGTCACCGCTTCGGTGTGCTGGCTGCAGCATAGGGGCCACAGCCCTGGCACGAGGCCTGGCCCTGAGCTTTCTCTGCTGCCAGTGCGTTCAGGGAGGACGGTTTCTATGGCAGGGGAAGGGGGAGCACCACTGACCCTCCATACCTCTCCCCTCCAGCTCCACGTTCTCAGACTCGGACACCTTGGCTTTCTCTCCCACCTAAAGATGGCTGTCTTGACAGCGGTGCTCTCAGCGATCACTTTTTCAGGGAGGCTGCAACTCACTGCTTTTAGATGGGGAAATGCACAGTTAACATGTCAGTCCCCAGAATCTAAGTACCTGGAGCAGTTATTCCATTCAGAGGAGGGTGTTGTTTTTTTTTTGGTTTTTCGTTCAGCTCCCTATATGTTTACTGGGTAATGTCCCCAGGCATGGGCACAGTGGGGAATGCCCCTGCTGTTCTGGCTGTGGCTGCTGCTTTCTTGGCCCAGCCTTCCAAGAGCCTGTCACAAGTAATTTCTAAGGGAAGCCAACAGAGGAGCATGGTGGAAATGTCACTCCCTGGGAGGCAGATCCCTTAAATGCTCAGCTGAAGGTGGAGGCAAGAGAGAGCTGACCCCTGCACTGGCACTTTACAGTTTTTCCTGAGCTTCCCCAGGAGTCAGAGAGACTGGGGATTTTCCCTTCCCATTTTAGGGTTGGAGAAGTGAACTGCTTGGTCACCCAGGAGTCAGGGAATATACCTGACTGGGGCCGGGGCCTCCCCACACTGGACCCAGTGTGTTACAACACTGCTCCTCAGTAATGAAAGGGCTTGTGTGCAGTTTGGAGGTGAGGTTAGCAGTTAAAAGGTAACTGAAGATGGTGGGTGACTTCTCAGCTTACTGTGTCCTGGGCACCATCCTAAACTCTGCTTTGCTTTGTTGCACCAACACTCGTGGGTAGGTATTTTTGTTACCCTGATAAGGAGACTGGGGCACAGAGGGTTTAAGTAACATACCTGGTGACCCCGCACAGGACAGATGTGGCAGTCCCACCCCAGGGCCTGTGCTTTAAACCTTGATGCCGCCCCGGCGAAGCCAGACGTCGGCACGTTTCCCCCGTCTGCCCCAGCGCTCCTAGCGTTCTTTATAATTAGAACAGACTGCAGCGCCAGCTAATGACTTCCTCATGAGATTAATATTCAGAAACTCCGGAGAAAATTGAAGAACAAGAAAGGAAATAGGTAGAGAATGAGGTTGTTTCCACTAAGGCCCAAAGCAACTATTTAAAAAGTGTGTTTGAGAGCTGACTTGGGCTGCGTTTTGGCAGTCAGAAGGCTGGCACTGTAAGTACCTCTCCTCTGCCTGTGCTTCATGCATTCAGTACCGGCCCCTGCCATGACCTCTTTGTGGAGGGCAGCTGATCACATCCCTCCTGTCAAAGCATAAGCCTGAACCAGTTCCTCGACTTCTCAAAACCTCCGGTGACTTCCCACTGCCTTTCAGAATAATGTTGGGTTGCTTTAACCTGTCATCAGCATCTCCACCCCATCCCCACCCCCAACGAGGTTTTCTCTGTCTGCCTTTTCTTCCCAGAACTCACTGAAGTTTTACACCTCTGCTCTTGCCTGTGCCCATTTCTGAAGCAGGCATGCCCTTCTCCTTCCCATCACCCATCCAGCCTAGCAAATGTAGGTTTGGCTCAGATCCTGCTACTTGGCAAAACTCTGTCCGACGCAGTCTCCCTCTTGTCCCATGGGTCACGCCTGGGCCTTGTGACTCCTTGGCCCATCTTTTGTGATAGTGCTACGGTTTAAGGTCGGATTCTCTTCCCCACACACAGCTCCGTCCTGGCTGGCGGATTCATCAGTGCATGTGCATGGTTATGGAAGGGAGCTAGGGTAGACCCTTTACTGGTAAAGGTAAAATGCAGGCTCTTGATTAGGGAAAAGGGCTTTCTGGGTATCAGGCATGAAGGGGAAGGGCTTGTTTCAGTTTGCGTACAAAGAAAGCAAAGGACTTGGTGGTGGCCACTTTTTGGCCCTCCATCCCTGCCCAGAAGAAACTAACCTGTGGCTTGTTAGCCTGGAGAAGAGGACTTCAGTAAGGACAAATGTCCTCAGACCTCCTCTGCCCAAGTCCCACCAGGTGCCCAGTCCTGTGGAAGTTAACTTTAAGCATCTCTGGGGCAGTATCTTCCACCCCAGCCCTTCCACATGTCCCCAGTGCGGCTTCGTTCCCACTGCACCCCACCCTACACCCTCCCTTGCCCTTCATCTCCCAGAGCGCATGTCACACGTCTGCTTTAACACTTTCATGCTTCCTCTGTTTATGACAAAGCCCCAAAGACATCTAGAGCCCTCAAAATCCATTCCCAAACTCCTTTTCTTCATTTTACTCTACACCTCCCTACAAACTCTGCAACATCATAAACTGGTCTCTTGACTGCCCCTTTCCTTACCTGCAGCCTCCCCAGCCTCCCCACCCCCATAGTATGCCCTATTGCTGATAAACCCCTGCCTGAGCCAGGAGAGACCACCACCTCCTCCAGGAATCCATCCCAGCCACTCCAGCACTACCTGCCCGCCCGCCCGCCTGCCTACTCACTCGCTCTTGGTGGAATGGCATGCAGTGGCTGGGGGTGGGGGTAGCTCTTCATTTGAGCAGAGCGGCGGAGCTATGGCTGGCCCTGTGCCCTCTCTGTGTCCCTCCACCGAACTGCATGGGTGCTGCTACATGTCTGGGGAGGCCTCCCTTCCCAAGCCCCTGTTTAGGGATAATGGCCAGCCTTCATGTGGCAGCTTCCCACACTTGGTGGGTGGTCTTGTTTCCTCCTCAGCAGACCATCATCTCTGTCTTACCCTTGAGGCAGCCAAGACTTGCCCAAGGTCACACACATGGCCAGCCAGTGGCGAGTCGAGGCCACACCCTAGCCTTGCCTTGTCTAGTCTTGCCGTCTCTGATTCTCTGAACGTGGATGTTCAGCTGCCATTGATGGTGAGTTCTGAGCCTCAGAAGGAATTGCCTTCCTGCAGACATTGGCTATGGGGAGAGACCCCTTGACCTGAGGCAGTGTGCTAATTTCTGAGGAGGAAAAACCCCCAGGTTTATCCTCTGCAAACAATCACCACAAGAATTAGGGGGCTGTAAATAAGCCTGGCTTGCAGCTCTAGAAAGTGGCCTCAGAACTCAAATCATGGATTCTGGCTCAAAATAAGACTGTGGCCCAGGGATTAGTGGAGGGTCAGGCATGGGCCACCAGACTCCTGCTGAGAGGCCTTTGGATGGAATTCCTCCTCCTCTCCCCTCAGGCTCCAGCTGCAAGTAGCCCCAGAGGCCTGTGGCCTGTGGGACTAGCTGCCGTCCTCCCTCGCTGAGGCAGGAGGGGATGGCAGGCCCAGCCTGCCTGGCTTGGACTCAGGAGGGAGCTGAGCTTCCCTGATGGGCTTCTTCTATCAGGGCTGTTTCCGGATGACCCCCTTGCTACATGTTTTACTGTGGTTGTGCGGTCAAGTTAAAGAGGTTGTTCAGGAAGTAGGATTACAACAGGACCTTGTAGTGGCTTTGTAACCTCTGCTCTGTAGATGGTGGGGAGTGGGCCCACAGGGAGGGGCCAAGGGTAGTAAAATCCAGAATCATGGAATCCATTCATTCACAGACTCTTTTGCCACAAAATGGGGTGGGAGTCCTTGGCCCCAGGGCCATGACCCCCTTTGGATCTTGCAGCCTTGAAGTTGCAGTGGCACATATGGGCTAATGACTGAGCAATTCCCATGATGCTGTAAAGTCTTGCCCTAGGCTTTCTCTTGTGCTTATCATTCAAAATGCACTTTTTTTGCAAAAGAGCCCATTTTGTCAATCTTCTGGGTTAGATGTAATGATAAATCAGAAAAGTGGTTGTTTTGTCTGGTTTGAAGATGACATTGGAGGCTTAAAGGCCTGACAGCAGTGTCTGACAGGGCATTTTATCTTAAGGATGCTTTTCACCATTCTAACAACGAATTATACACATTTTTTTTCCAGGGAAGAAAACATTCTCTGGCAACCCCTTTTTTGCACTGTAGTGCCCTGGGCTGTTAAACCCGCCCACCGGCCCTGCCTGATAAGCTTCAGGAGTTCAGAAACATGTTTTTCTTCAAGGCTGACAGTCTGTCTCAAAAAACTTCCATCTCCTCACTTCCTCGGCTCCCCATCCTGCCTGCTCTGTTCCTGCCTTTGTCTTCTTTAGCAGACACTCCGTCTCTGGGGTTCCATCTGCCTTTCCCCACTTCTCCTTGATACCTCCCTGGTGAGTGGCACCTGCACACTATCGCTCCCCAATGCCCAGTTTCTCCCCCCTCCACCCCTGGGGCCTCCTAGATGCCCAGGAAGCGTATCAGTTGGCCTGGGAAGCTCGGCTCATGACCCGAGTTGGGAGCAGAGTGGGCTGCATCCCTGTGTCCCGGGAAAGGAGGCACTGGGCTGGGGCAAGAGAGAGTCTGGGAGTCAGGCAGACCCGCTGCTTTCCTTTGCTGTGTGACCTTGAGCACGTTTCTTAACCTCTCAGAGCCAGTTTTCTCATTTGTAAAATACATTTTTTCATCTACTCAGTACCTTACTGTGTGCCAGGCCCTGCATTAGGCTCAGGGACGAAAAAGATAAAGTGAACACAGACCCTGTTCCAGAGTCTCCAATTTGGGGATGGGAGGGGGTCTTAATAATTGTGGTAAGATGACTTCCTGGGTGTTTGGGAAGGGGAAGTGACAGACACAGATGTGTTATGAACTGTAAAGTGCAGTGGACACGTGGAGAGTAGAGTGTTGGTTCCTGGGGCTCCTGAGTCCATTGCTTTTGTGATAGAACAGGGCACGCCTGTGGCGCTCTTAAGTCCGGAGGTCCTCTCATGTGCCCAGCCTGTGGTGTGCTGCTGAGCTCTGGCCTGCATGGAATGCCTGTGCTAGGGCACACATGCGTGGGTTGTAGGGTGGGGAGGGCAGAGCCGGACAGCCGGACCCAGGCTGTAAAGCAGTGGTAGGGGAGGATTCTGTGTGCTGTTTGGAGTTCTCCAAATAGAGTTTGGCCTGACTTTTAAAAAGTCTTAGACAATGTGTCGGGAGTTAGTGAAACTACTTTAAGTCAGTAGGAAAAGAGCCAGATTTTTTTTTTAAATCTTGTTAGAGTGTGACAGAATGTGAAATGTCGCTTTTTAGCTCCTCTTCTAGCCCAGCCACTTTGTGTCATGGCTATTTGTGAGCCTGTAGCTGTCCCCCTGATGAGCTTGTGACTCCTGCAGGAAGGACCATTCCTTCTGCTCCGTGTGGTGTGCCAGAGCCCAGCACAGGACCAGCCCCA
The DNA here is from genome assembly GCA_963573385.1 of Cacajao melanocephalus. Taxonomy (NCBI): domain Eukaryota; kingdom Metazoa; phylum Chordata; class Mammalia; order Primates; family Pitheciidae; genus Cacajao; species Cacajao melanocephalus. The sequence goes on from CAUYLG010008927.1 coordinate 6,303, forward strand.
AGGTCAGTCCAGGGAGGCTGAATGGAGGAGCAGACAGAAGTGCAGGGCTCAGAGGACAGAGGCTCACTTCTAGCAGAGGTGGGGGGTCTCACAATGGTACATGGGGGCAGCATCAATGCTATTGACACACATTTGAGCTCTTCCTGTTGCCAAGCACTGAGGTGGCCTCTGTTACTATCCCCACTTTATAGATGAAGAAACTGAGGCCCAGAGAGGTTGAGCAAGCTTCTCAAGGTAACACAGTGTGGATGTGAACCCAGATCTCACTCCAGAACTCATGTTCTCACATGCTGAGGCTTGGAAGCTAGATAGAATTTGAACATGCAGTGATCAAAGAAGAGAGAAGGAGGGCACAGCATGGGTGAAGACCCCCTGGGGAAGCTGGGGGTTGGTGACTCTGCTTGTGAGTAGAGGGGGCAGTGAGGGTATGTGTTGGAAATAAGCTCACAGCCCTGTTGACCATGGGCCTATATGGAGGTGAGATGGGAGGTTGCCAGATGACATGAAGTACTCCAGCAATTGGTATTTTACACAGACTGCAGACAAGAGCCCTGTGTGCCAGCTCTTTCTCCAGTTCTCTTGTTTGAGGCCACTGTTGTGTCATAAGGAGGTGGCAGGATCCTTCTCCAAGAAAAGAGGGAGTTGTGTCAGCCTAGCAGGGACCAAAGCCAGGCTGTCTACAGGGCAATACACAGAACTGCTTTTACCCCATCTCCCGCTCCGCGTGGTCCCGCACCAACTCCTTGCTCTCTCTGGGTCTGTTTTGCCCTCTCTGCAGGGAAGAGTTTCACAGTAGAGTCACTTCTAAGTCAATTGAGCATAACATTAAGAGACAGCACCTGAGTTTGAATCCTGGTTCTGCAACTTCTTTGGTGACCTTGGACAAGTTATCCAGCCACCCCATGCGTCAGTTTTGCCATCTGTAGAATGGGGACAATATAAGAATTGACTCCATAGAGATATTGTATTAAAAGAATTGAGCATGGTCCCTGGTAGCCGCTCTCTGTATTTCTTGTATTATCATTGTGCTTGTCCCATCCTTGCTCTCTCAAGTCTCTCACTGTCCCTGTGGCTCAATAGAGAGAACCAGAGGGTCTGGGGCTCCAAGGCTCTCTACTTATTCCCACCAGCAGAGCTCCTGTTGGGCAGGGGATGCCTGGGTCTACCTTGTCTGTCGGAGCGTGTTTGCTCTGTAGACGTTGAGATCATCGCTGCCAGTGGCCGCCCAGCCTCAGCCAAGCTCTTGCAACATTCCCAAGAGCTTTGGGGGTTCCTTGTGCCCAAGTCCTGCATGGGCAGAGCTCAGGGCAGGCGGCACGTTTTGGCAAGTCTTTAGTGGTGTCATTGGTAATGAGTTTCCTGTGGCTGCAGCTTGTTAGGACTGAAGAAATACAGTTTTTACAGCCCTCTTTTGTTCCTCCCAGATGCTAACAAACTGGTAGCAATTTTGGTTAAAATGCAGCTGTTTTGGAAATTCATTCCCCTGTTAGTTCTATGTTATTTAGGTTTGGTCTGGAGAGAGGGCAGTGCCCCACGCATTAGAGTGGATCGGGGCGAATGTGGCTGGTGTTTCTCTGAGGTAGTCACCTTCCTGGGCAGTAGGGCTTGAGCAAGAAGGCCCTGAGCAAGAAGGCCCTGGTATCCCAAGCTCTGGAACAGGAGTTCAGGCCTGTCTGTGCCTCAGCAGTGCAGGGAGATCTTGGGCTCAGATTCCTTGCCTCTTGACTCACTGTATGACCTTGAACGAGTCACTTCCCCTTGCTGGGTTTGAGAATCATGGGGGATTATGCCGAGGTTTTCCACGTGCCTGTTTCTGCTGGAGACCAGTGATTCTCAGTCTTGGATGGATTGTATCCAAGCTCCCAGGGGAGCTTTTAAAATTACTAATCCCATGCCCCACCCTGGGCCACTTACATCAGAATTTCTGGGGTCCGAATTCAGGCATGGGTGCCTGGTAAAAGCTCCCCAGGAGCTTTTGCTAATGTGCAGCTGTGTTGAGAAGCAATGGACTAAACTTGGAGTAGTAAACTGCAGGCCCCTTAGGCCAAATCCAGCTGCTGTCTGTCTATAAATGATGACTTTTGTATATGGCCACTTTCACATTACAGTGGCCTTTGAAGAGTTGCAGCCGAGACTGTATGATCCTCAGTCTCAAACAACAGACAAACAAACAAAAATAAAGTACAGGGCCCAGAGCTGAACATGATTCTCCATTGGCTCTCTGGTTTGTGCAGAGTAAAAGAAGACAGTCTCCTCTCTGGTGGTGGAGCATAACATCATGGCACTGGCCACTTAGCCTGTGGTCAGGTTGGCTGTGGGAAGCTGTGTTAGGCCATGTGAGCACTGCATCACTTTCATAAAGGTCCCAGGCAGTGGAGGCCTCTGAATTCTTGCATACAAGTGGCAAGTTATGACATTATTTCTTCCTCCTGTCTACCTGCAGTTGGTTTTATATGAGGCGTTAGCATACTTCCCAAAGGGCTTGGCTGCAGGGTGAGAGGCACACACTGAACTCCCTCACCAGGCAGATGGGAAGTGTGGCCATGAGAGAGCTTCAGGGGCCCTGAGTTTATGACATCGCTGGGCCAGGAATGAGGTTAATATTTTTAATGGTGAAGGGTGAGCCCCATTATTATCCGAGCTCATTCATCAATGGCAGAACCCGTTTTACCTGTTAAGTGCCCTCCATGTGGGTAGTTCATGAATGGGAATCCAATTTTCTTTTTAAAACCCAAGCCACCTCTCCCCTTCTTAAATCCAGGAGGCGGTGCTGGGGAGGGTGTCAGGATTTTACAGCAGATTTTTCCTGGGTAGAAAAGGCCGTGGACAGCTTCGAGGGCCCTTCCTGCTTTATTCACCAAGCAGGCCTGCGTGAGCCATTCCATAAGACTGAGAGGCTAGGGCTGCGACAGCTCTAGTTGTGGGACCCAGGATGGATAGGAAACTCGGGACCACCTGTTTCATCCTGTTGCCCACTGATCAGAGGATGAGCATGACAAAAATACGGGGAGGAGGAGCGTAACGAGACCACTCAGGTGGACCCTCTCCAAGCCCTTATGAAATGATTGGTCAACTGGGGTGTTGGATTAATTTTAGTTTTTATTCTTTTGTAGAGACAAGGTCTCCCTACATTGTTCAGGCTTCAAACTCTGGGGCTCAAGTGATCCTCCCACCTTCTACCAGCGTGAACCACCACACCAGCTGGGATGTTGGTTTAAATGTCTCCAAGAGTGCATTCTTCTGGGATCTGTGGGTTGGAAGGGCCCCGTTTCCGAATTGGCTGGCCCCAATCACTGGTGTTATCTCCAAGAAATGGGCATGATGGGGCACCCATAGAGGTGATGGGGTGCTCACTTTTAACTTAGGAGAACACGTCTTTAAATTATTCCCAGATGCCCCATCGGAGCCAGCACGCTCCCAGCTGTGATTTCAGGCTAACCATGCTGACCCTGAGGGCCGCCTCCCCTCCTTAGGTCATCCAGTCCTCACTGCATTGTGGACGCTTGGTTTTCTAATTCAGCTGGCCTCACCCTAACCAGATGAAAATTGAAGTACCTCTACCATAAAATTCCCTTTTCTTGTTGGTTCTGATGAGAAAAATCAGATTTTCTTTACAGTCATCTATGAAGATAACAACAGCCAGCATATTTTAGCACTTAGTACTTAGTGCATGCCGGGCCCAGTACCACGGTTCACCTTTCTTCAGGAAGCAGGTTTCCCTTCTGGCTCTCATTCCCTCCTGTGCCTGGCACGGAGATGCTTCCTTGTGCAGAGGTTTGGTGATGGGGTGAGGGGGTCTTGGGCCTCTTCCTGGGGACAGCTTCGAAACAGCACTGGTGCTCATTCTCTGTAACTTGAAGACAAGGACTATGCCACACTGCCCTGGTTTTGATATATGGGGAAGTGGGATCCCCCAGGCAGAAATAATACAGCTGGTATAGTGTGGAGGGAGAAGAGAGCTGGATGCCAGGCCTCAAAGGCTGCAGGCGGAAGCACTGCTTCCCCAGGTGTGGCCTGGGCAGGGCAGGTTGCAGGTGTGCCAGAGTCACAGGGCAGCTGAAGAAGGGGAAGGGAGACTTCCAGCACTCAGCTGACTTAAGGGAGTGTCAGGTGGCCTTTGCTCATGGTTGGCGCAACTGAGCCAAGTTGGCAAAGCTGCTGCTTCTTCCTGTCAAACTTCCCTTCAGAGATCTCTTCCTGCTGCCCAGAAGGAGCCTGGACTTAGAAACTCATACAACAGGCTGTGGGTGGCCTAGGAGAGCCAGAGCTTTGGGGTGATGCTGGCCTGGGTTGAAACCTGCACAGCCTTCTGTGCTCTGAGCCTTGGGGCTTCTAGGCATTTCTAAGCTTCAGTCTTTTCATGTGAAAATGAGGTGATTAGGAAGGATGAAATATGATGACATACGTGAAAGCACAGAGTCAAGAGCCTGGCTCGTAGAGAAGGTGCTCCCTGGTGGTGCCTCCACTGTAAGCATCATCCCTCAGCCTCCTGCCAGTTTTAGTCCTCTAGAACACTCGGGCTCTTTTGGAAAGTCTGGTCTGAGGTTCTCAGACCCTGGCACTAGAGGATCCCAGGCTCTGGACTCAGCCTCCATGAGTCCTGCCTGGCCTCAGGTCTTCGCAGGGAAGTGGGTGAAGAGAGGAAGCCGTGTGGTTGAGGTGTCTTGTAATAGCCAAGTTATCAGCAAGAGGCCTTCCTCCCCATCACTTGATTTACTCATCAGCAGTGAATCAAAGTCTGCTCTCTTGAAATGGGTAAGTCTGGGATTCAGTTCAAGATACCTTTGCCCCCCTTTCAAGGTAGAATGTTTCCAGTGGCAGGTGATTTATGACTTTCCATTTGGAAGGGAATTTTACAATGTGCGTTAATAAATAAGGGCCATTCTGGGCCCAATGCATACAGCTGTTGTCAAGTGCTGTGTTGGTGTTTCATGGAAACCAGCTCCCGTGGTGGTCTTAGATGTGCCCTTAAAGTGGAAGGGATGCAGGCTGGGAAGAAGGTCTGGAAAAGTCAGTTCTCTTAAGCAGTAACATGCACACCAGACCATTGACACCTATAGGAAGGCGTAGTTTCTAAAGTAATACTCAAAGGACTGAAACATCCACCTGGGGAAGTGCTTCCCCAAAAAGCATGATGATTTCCAGTGAAATTAGAAACATGGACAGTTAAGGGGCTTCTTATAGAGCTAAATTTATTCACCTTAAAGGACTATCCTTTATTCTCAATTTCCTTTTTACTGATAGATTGTTATTGTCTTTTTTTTTTTTTTTTTTTTTTTTTGGAGATGGAGTCTTGTTCTGTCACCAGGCTAGAGTGCAGTGGCGCAATCTTGGTTCACTGGAACCTCTGCCTCCTGGGTTCAAGCGGTTCTTGCCTCAGCCTCCTGAGTAGCTGGGATTACAAGCATGCGCCACCACGCCCAGCTAAGTTTTGTATTTTTAGTAGAGACGGAGTTTCACCATGTTGGCCAGTATGGTCTCAATCTCCTGACCTCAGGATCTGCCTGCCTTGGCCTGCCAAAGTGCTGGGATTACAGACGTGAGTCACTGCCCCTGGCCCTTTTCTTTATAAAATGTGGGTGAGGACAGATGGTAGTTGGGTTCTTTCAGTGTTTGTGATCTTGTCTTTCCCATCCTTTTTTTTCTTTTTTTTTTTTGTATAGTGGTCCATGAAATCCAGGATTCTGGCCCCAAGGACCCACTCTACCCATTCTACAAATGGGGAAATTGAGGAACTGATAGAATGACTGAGCTAATGGTGTTCTGCTGGCAAGAGGAGGGGATTAAAGTCTGGGCCTCAGGCTCCCTATGGAAACTTCTGGGTGTTGGTGTTTGGAGAGGGGTCATCACGATCAGCTACATAATTTGCAGGGCCTATCCCATGAAAAATAAGAATGTGAGACCCCTCATTTAAAAATTATTAAGAATTTCTGCCTGGTGTGGTGGCTCACACCTGTAATCCCAGCACTTTGGGAAGCTGATCTGGGTGGATCACCTGAGGTTGAGAGTTCCAGACCAGCCTGACCAACATGGAGAAACCCTGTCTCTGCTAAAAAAAAAAAAAAAAAAGCCTAACCAGATGTGGTGGTGCATACCTGTAATCCCAGCTACTCGGGAGGCTGAGGCAGGAGAATCGCTTGAACCCAGGAGGCAGAGGTTGCGGTGAGCTGAGATCGTGCCATTGCACTCCAGCCTGGGAAACAAGAGCAAACTCCATCTCAAAAAAAAAAAGATTTTCCAAATGGTGATGGCAGGGTGTTAAACCAAATGCAGGGCCCTTTGTGACTGCACAGGCCACTCCCCTGTGAAGCTGGCCCCGGAAACCATAAATGTCAGTCCCTGATAAACTGGCATTTAAAAATAAGAACCTAATGTTCTTAAACCCCAGAAATAACGTGCATTGGGCCGGGCCTCTTAAACTCCCTGTTATCCCCCACTTAGAGCATTTCCTCTGCTCTCCACAGCCCTCTTTGAGGAAGCTTGAGGTTAGAGAAAGCAGCAAGTGGGAGGAATTGCAGCAGTGAGGCCTCTTACAAACCTGGAGGAAGGAGGTGGGCAGGTGGTATTTATCTGGGCTCGTTTTGCTGTGTTGTCTACAGAGTGTGTGCTCTAGGGGCTCAACATCTCAGAGGAGGGGAGTTGTACATGGTCCAGTACTAATGGATCTGGGGTCCCCTGCCCCAGGCCAGACCTGTGTGGGCTGGGTTGGGCGGGCAGTTGCTCTCTGACTGGGAGCAGCAGCTGGTGTGGAAGAGGCCAGGCCAGGCAGATAGCTGGGTCCATTGGCCACAGCTGCTGGTCATTCCCTCACTGGACTTTGTCGTTTAGTGCAGACTGCAGCCCTTCTCCCTTTCCCCACTGGCTGTGAGAGTGCATACACATCCATCTCACAGTGATGTGGAGAAAACCAGTTGCAGTGCGTGCTGTGCTGAAGCACACGGGAGTGTGGGCATACCTGCTTGTGTACATGCATGCACATGCACATCTAGGTGCAGGGGGAGATGCTGTGCAAATGTGTATGTATTTACTTACTTACGAGATACTTCAGTGGTGCTTACCATGCACACTGGTCTAAGCATCTGATAAATACTAAGTCATTTAAATCTCATAGCAGGCCAGGCACTGTGGCTCACGCCTGCAATTTCAGCACTTTGGGAGGCTGAGGTGGGCGGATCACTTGGGGTCAGGAGTTTGAGACCAGTCTGGCCAACATGGTAAAACCCCATCTCTACTAAAAATACAAAAGTTAGGCTGGGCTTGGTGGCTCACGCCGTTATTCCCAACACTTTGGGAGGCTGAGGCGGGCAGATCACGAGTTCAGGAGTTTGAGACCAGCCTGATCAACATGGTGAAACCCCGTCTCTACTAAAAATATAAAAATTAGCCAGGCATGGTGGTGTACGCTGTCCCAGCTACTCAGGAGGCTGAGGCAGGAAACTTGCTTGAACCCGGGAGGCCGAGGTTGCAGTGAGTCGAGATCACGTCATTGCATTCCAGCCTGGGTGACAGGGCTCTATCTCAAATAAATAAATAAATAAATGAAAATACAAAAGTTAGCTGGACGTGGTGGCTTGTGCCTGTAGTCCCAGCTACTCAGGAGACTGAGGTGAGAGAATCACTTGAACCCAGGAGGTGGAGGTTGCAGTGAGCCAAGATCGTGCCATTCACTCCAGCCTGGATGACAGAGCAAGACTCCATCTCAAAAAAAAAAAAAAATCATAGCAACCCCATGAGGGTAGGTCTTAGTATTATTCTTATTTTATAAATGAGGAAATGGAAGCACAGAGAGATAAAGTATGTCATGTAAGTTGCCCAAGGTCATGCAGCCAGAAAATGGGCAAGCACTTGAGTTAAAACCTTGCTTGTCTGTACTGTTATATGAATTGTCCCTTATTGGCAAGGACTTTTGGCTTTGCCTTGGAGAGAAATGGCCCCATAGACCCTCCGTAGATTCATTTGCTCACTAAGTCCCCCAGCATTTACTCACATCCCTTTATGCCAGGCTGGGGCTAGGTAGAGTTGATTGGACCACCTGGTATTGAAAGCTTTAGGCCTGGTGGAGATTTCAAGGCAAAGACTCTGGTAAACTAGAATCATTTTTATGTTTACAAATAGGCATTTGGCTAGGATGCAGGGCCATGAAAGGGAGGCTCCAGGAGCAGGGAGGGTTCCTTGGTCCTGGGAAGCTCAGTGGTCCTGTGTCCACTCATCCATGCCCTGGCCTTGGAGAGCCTGATCAGAGAGCAGCAGTGGGCAAGGTGCCCCCCTCACCCCACCAGCCTGTGGAATGGCAGGTGACCAGGGAGGCAGAGTGTATGCATCTGTGCGTGCTATATTTTACTTCATTTCTTTCTGGTCCCTTTTGTATGCATATAAACACATTTCTTTGATGTTATATTTTAGAAAAATGGAATCCTTGTAAGTACTGTTTTGAGACCTGATTTTGTCAATTGCTGAAATGCCAAGAAGGATTTTGTTTTAATGAATTAATAGACTCCTTCACTTTCACTGGCTGTGTAGCATGTCTCCTCAGCTAACTTACCCTGCTCTGGAGCTGGCATTGTCAGGTCAGAGGTGCCATAGGCCTTCTGGCTGGAGTTTCTCTTCCACAATTCTGGTGTGGCCTGAACCATAGTTGTTTGCCCAAAGGAGGAGATTGGTTTTAGAGGCAGTCAGGAAGAGCTTCACTGAAGGTGGCTTGCTTCTCTGTGTGTGGGGTTGTGAGCAAGCCTGAGTTTCCAGCATCCCAGCTGTAGGGTGATGAAATGGGCACACCATGGTGTTCTGATTTACCACTAGCCAGTCATGAGGGACTGTGGCCTGGTCCACATAGACTCACCCCTGAGGCTTTCATAGGTATCACGGGGTGCATGAGCCCGTCTGTTATTGGCACAGCAGCTCTGGGCCCTCCTTGAAGCAGGCCTTTGCAGTGTCTAAAGAGGCCCATAGGGTCCCCGTTTGGTTTTGTCCATGTGCTTCCTCTGGGAGGTGCCTGCTTAGTCTCTGGGCTCTAGCCCAGGAGAAAATGATACCTCGGCTTTTGGTGGGGAGCAGCCTGCACGAGGGAGGGTGGCTTCTGGGGACTCCTGTGATTCTGTGCAGTCTCCGATACATTTGCAAAGCCATTATCTGCTCCAAACCCTGGGTGGGAGACAGGGAATGAGATCCAGGGTAGGGGCCAAGCAGATAGGAGCCCCGCATAGTACCATTGCTTCAGCTGGGTAAATGTACCAGAAGAGACCTCTTGGCTCAGCTCCATCCCTCTCCAGGAGGTGCCCCCTGCCATGGACAGCAGATGCTGTCAGGACCCCACCCTGTCCCTTCTGCCTCCCCAGTCTGGCCTCCTCTAGCTGGCTCATCCACATCTCTGTGCCCGAGGGCTTTTCTAGAACATAGGAATGGGAACAGCTGCTCTACCTACACCAGGAGCTCCCAGGAGTTGTTCCCTGACCCCCAGCTCCCTCACCCTTGGTAAGGTAATTCTAGGGGTGGGTTGTGCATGGTTTCCCAGAGTTTCCTCATCAGATCAAGCTCCAGTTGCCCTCCATGGATAGCTGGCTTAGTAACCCAGTTTTCCTGATACCCACCTCAGGCCCATTTTCCCTCTGCCAGGTAAGTGTCTCCTCGTAGATGAACCATGTGCACTTGAGTGCTTGCTTCAGGGTCTGTATCTGGGTTCCCCATGGCCTGTGGCCTCTAGAGGATAAGAGCAGCATCTTTTCTGTGTTCTCCAGTGCCCTTGTGCCCTTGCCTATGCCAGCATAATGTGTCAGGCATTATGTGTCCCTTGGTTCATTGACTCAGCTTCTCCTGCACCACAGAAGGAAGGTGTTTTCCCAGTGAAAGTGGGAGAGCTCAGGCTTAGAGAAGGTAGAGTCCCACAGCTGGTGAGAAACCTGGAAGCGCTGGAATTTAGGGCCTAGAATCTACCACCCTGGAGGCCCCACCCTGCCCTGCCCCTGGCTCCAGCCCAGCACACCTTGCTGGGGCCCTGCTGTGCGCCAGGGGCTGTGTTGTGAAAAAAGGGAAGAGAGCTCCAGAACCTGCCTTCCCAGTGGAAGGGAAGCAGACAGGCCTACAAATAGCTGCAGTTCAGGGCAGGATGTGAAGGTGCCTTCACCCAGGCATTTACTCCCCACGCCTCCCCATGCAAATGCCAGCCTGCCTTGGGGAGGTGAACTGAGTAATGTCCATCTCCCCTGGGGGTCTGGATGCTCCACAAGAGCAGGGGGAACAGGCCTGCCTTTCCTCTCCTCTGTCTCCCCGCTACAGAGCCCATTGCCTGGCATGTGGAGGGAGGCTGAGGTGTGATAGGCCTGAACAGCGTTAGACACCGTCACAGACCTGCTTGACATTGCAAAGCCCCAGCCACAGTAACTTTTCCGTACATTAGAAAGTGCCGAGCACATGTGAGAGACAGGCCTATGGGTGCAGGGATGGTTTCCCAGCCTAGATGATGGCGTAGGAGAAAGAGTTCATCAAGGCTTGGTTGCTGGAGGATACAGCATTATTTAAAAAAGTGAATCAGCATTTATGGAGCACCTGATGTTAAGCGGAATATAATTGGGAGCCCTCAAACATGGGGCTGGTAATTGTGGCTGATGCTGCGTATCCTCAATAAAGAGAGAGTGACTCTTGGGGAGAGCAGCTGTTTAGTGCTGCTTGTGCCTTAAAGGGGCCTGGCCCTGCCTTTCAGCTCCCCTGTGGGATATGTGCATGAGTCATCCTAATGGGCCCCGTGGGGAGAAATGATCCTTCACTTAGCATGGGCCTCTGCAGCTGATCATTGAAACACACTGTGCTGGCCCAATCTTGTGCTCCTCCAGGCCTGAGCTCTTTCTCCCCTTTAACCTCGGCTTCCAGCACAGGTAGCACACATGAGAGAGAAGGTACACTTGGTGACCCTCAGGCCCTGGCTGGGGCACAGACGCCTAGCTTTGAAAGGCACCACGTTGCACAGGAGAGGCCTTTGGCTCACAGGCGCTGCTGTTTTGCTTTTACATACTTTTCCTGTGAGCACACTGGAAGTTATTCTTACCGTACAGAGCCTTATGTTATCATGAGAAAGCCTCATGGGCATTCCTGATCCTTTCTTGAGAAGGGAACAGGGGACCAACAGGCTATGCCTATCAGAAACAGAAAAATGCCTTGAATTAAGCTGTCTAAAACCAATGTGGGAGGCATGCTGTAATACATAGTTCAACAGATGGCATAGGTCCTCCCGCGGTTGGGATTTGGTGGGAGTCTGGTTCTGTCACCTGTTCAGGAATGTTCTGCTATGTCACTTGTCTACTTGGAGCCTCTGGTGGCTCCTCATCAACATGGGGAGAGGGCATAGTCTGGAGATCTGATGTCCAGGTGACTTTGGCAGGACCCTTGCCCTCTCTAGGCCTTGGTTTCCTCGTCTGTTAGAGGAGGGACTCTGCAGACTGGATGGTGTGTTGGGCTGGTGGTGATCACACCTGACACAGCACTTGCTGTATGCCAGCCCTGTTCTGAAGACACCATGTGCATTAGCTCAGGCAGGCCTTGCCCTATCCTCATGTCACAAATGAGGAAGGTGAGGACAGATGGCTAAATGATTTGTGGAACCATCTGGCACCTGTGACCCTGAGCTTAACTAGTACCTTCACCTTACCCTTCCAGCCTTTAGCTCTGAAGGAGAACAGAGAGGAAATCTTGCTCTTACTCTTTGTGACCAGGGCTGGTCTGAGAGCATTTTCTAGACAGTGGCCCAGACCCCTAGAGGAGCACTCGTACCCCCTAGAGCAAGACGCCTGAGAGGAAGGACTGTCTTGGAAGGTGGGCAGAGGTTGATGGGGTCTGCAGGAGAGCTGAGCAGAACCAAGTTGGAGTTCAGGGGAGAATAAGGGGCAGTTCAGTCAATGGCTCCATGGAGACCCAGCCTGGCCCAGGGCCCACCTCCCACAAAGAGCTGTCCATGGCGATGGGTGGTTGGTCCTTGTAAGAGGAACAGGGGTCGGGGGAGGGGTTCTTCTGTGAGACAGTTGAGGTGGATATGCTCTGAAATTTTTAAAAGTGATTTTAAGAGGAAAGTTAGTGGTATACACATTGAAGAAATCAGGTGGACCAGGGAGTTCAGAAGCATGGGTTGGGTTACCTGTTCCTGGCATTGACCCTACTAAGTTCATCTCCACTCAGGGCCTTCTGTCCCTAGTGGATAAATGGTTTTCAGACTATGCATGGTGTCACTTTCTTTGGTGGTACATATTGGGATTCTGTGTAAAATTCCCTTTGCAGAAATCATGCACACCTAAGAGTTTGAGACCTAGCAGAATAGACCATCCTCTAGGGGTCCTTTCAGTAGACTACAGACCCCTCCCTGGGTGTTTTTGTCCTCAAGAGGGATGTGCTGGATTTTCTATCCATAGTCCCTGGCTGAAAGCAGTTAAGAAATTCTAGGATTGGCCGGGCACAGTGGCTTATGCCTATAATCACTTTGGGAGGCTGAGGTGGGCAGATCAGGAGATCAGGAGTTCGAGACCAGCCTGGCCAACATAGTGAAACCCTGTCTCTACTAAAAATACAAAAATTAGCTGGGCATGGTGGCATGCCCCTGTAGTCCCAGCTACTTGGGAGAGAATCATCTGAACCCAGGAGGCACCACTGTACTCCAGCCTGGGCAACTAACTAACTTTCTTCCTTTGTTTTTTTCTTTTCTTTCTTTTCTTCTCTCTCTCTCTTTCTCTCTCTCTCTCTCTCTTTCTTTCTTCCTTTCTTTACTCCATCTCACAAAAAAGAAAGAAAGAAATCCTAGGATTGAGGTATTTCTCAGTTCAAAATAGAACCTCCCACCACTTGAGAGATGCTGAAAAGCCTTTCTCTACCACTTGAGGTTCTGGGGTAAACAGAGGGTGGAGCCAGGCTCTGTTCCCAGCAGCCTCCTACCCAGGACCCACAGCTCACTCTGAGAGGGTGAAGCTGGAAGACAGTGGGCTGTGTGTATGACATAGAGAGAGAGAGAGAGAGAGAGAAAGACAGGCCGAACAAGCAGGCCTGAGAGGAGCTGACAGAGGCTGTAATTTGGAATGTGTTTTTCCTAACAAGTTGGAGCCTGCAGGTGTCTAGGCAAGCAGCTGTGGCCGTGGGAGGGGCAGGACTGGAAAGACCAGTGGTGACCACTTTAACCCCCAAAGCTCCCAGCCTCCTGACATGTGAGGCAGGTCACTGGCAGGTCTGTAAAGGAGCGTTTAGGACAGAACATCTTAGGTTAGTGCAAAGAAACAGATAGTGGCTGCTGGGAGGCAGATTTCACCTCAGTGCAGGGAAGACCACTTTAATAGTGATGGCTGTCCCAAAGGACTGTGTTGCCGCATCATGCGCTCCCGGCCCCTGGAGGTATGTGGGCGGAGTACTTGGCAGGGGCCTTCACGCATGCAAGAGGGGGCTTAGAACTTTGAGGTGACTCTGCATGCGAGCCAGATCTTAGAAGGTAGAAAGTGAACCAGTCCTAAGTGGAGTGGAAAAGCAACCTCCCTACCCTCTGATTTCCAGCAGTTGCAGCTGAGTGCGTGAATATAGCTAATTAATCTTCCCTAAATTAATTTCCTTACAATGTCAGCGGTGATTTATTGGCGTGCCTATAAGGAGAGTTGGTCTATGATGATAGTCAAAGCTGAAGACAGGAAGAGGCGAGCAGGGGGGCACTTGTGTGTATGTCCGCGTGGGGTATCCCCACATCCCTGAGTGGTGGCACAGCCTGGTGCTGTGGATAGATCCAGGGTGCTGGCCGTAGGCAAGGACCACATAGTGCTGTCTCCCAGCACACAGGCAGCAGTGCCTTGAGAGTCTCGAGAGCTTCTCCACCACTTGGCCAGGTGCCCCAGCTAGGGCATGAATCTTACCCAAAGCATGAAAGGGGGAAAAAGGAGCATTCACAAACATTTTCCTTTTTGTGGTTGAGAAATAGGACAGCTGTTGTCATGCATAATTGTAGCCATTTTCCCTGGTAATCACTGGGGCCTTAGCAGGGGTTTCTTTTCATGTCTTTGTCTTGTCTTCCCTGCCAGATTTTTATCTTCTCATGGGCAGAGACCCTGCCTCAAGGTGCTTTTCCTTACCGTGTCACTAACAGTGAAAACAAGACACTGTCTCCTTTGCCTCACCACACTCACCTTTGTCCTGGAGGTGCCACCTGCTCTGTAACAAGAACATGGCCTTTTCTTTATAAATTACTGACACATCCGTGGTTCATCTGATTATTTGCTGGTTACAACCTTGATGTGAAGCTGAGAAGGCAAACCACCCTGCTCCATTTCAAGGGTGACTTGCCGAAACTCGGAGAAAACGGGTTGCCCGGAGTTACCCAGCAGGGGTATAGCAGAGCCAGTTCCAGAGCTCCACTTGCCTGGACTGTCCTTGCCTGGCCGCATCCTTTCTGCGCTGCCACCTGCCTTTCTGTATATTTGCACAGCCTCGGGCAGCTGCTGCAACCCAGCTGCCACTGGTCAGCCTCGGGGCTTTGGAAATGCTGCCTGCCTCAGCCATGGTGGGGGTTCTGCATTTAAGGACCCACTTAGCCAGTCCTTAAAGCCAGGGTTCTGCTTGAGGCAGCTCAGACCTCTGTGCCCAAGTCGAGTTGGGCTCTGCGAACCAGATCTGCACTGGAAAGATAGTGAGAGTGGCATCCAGTCAGCTGAGCTTCCAGCCAAAGCAGAAGCCCAACACAGAGCTTCTGTTTGGACACCCCAAGCAGTGGGAGCTCCCTTTCCCAGGCAGCGTGTTCCTTTATTGGCTGTCAGATGTCCTTCCTGAATGACCTGGCTGGCCTCTATGGCTGCTGGGTCTGCACAGAACATCTGTCCACTGCCTTTTCTCTGAGCAGCCTCTTCATTATTTGAAGCCCTCTCCAGACCCCCAAATCTCTGTTCTTTAGTGTCATCTTTGTTGGCCTGGCAACAGAGCTTCCTTCCTATGGACATCAGGCCTGCCAGGGCCTGTGTTATGAGGGGTCCCAAAGGAGGACCGGGACTTTAGGCATCGGAGTGGAGACAGAGGCACTTCTGCTGCTGCTGCTACCTCATGCCCCCAAATGCTCCTTGCTCATTTTCAAGGAGCCCTCCTGACCCCCAGAGTTGGGGAGAGGGACAAGGCTCCTGGCAAGCCAAGACAAAGAGCCCCAGGCCATCATTCTCTCACAGTGACCCCCGCACAGCCAGTGGCAGGCCTGTATCACACACCACCACACCGCATTTTTAGCCAGGCGAATAATGAGTGTTAAATTACAATGCAGTCAGCACCTCGGGTCTGCGCACCCACAGCCTTGCTAAGGCAAAGGAGAGAGTGTCTTGCTTTTGCTGTTCGTTACCGTGGCCCCAGGCAGAGGAGCTTAGTTCAGGACCTTCCTGTGGTATGCCCAGCAACACTCTGTTGGGTGTATGTGATGTGATGAGGGGAAGCATGGCTTCATCAATCATCAGATTCTCAAAGAGTTCTGTGGTCCCCAAACTGTTAAGGAAATCAGTGTACAGTCTTAAAGATGAGACAGTGAGAAAAGGGTCTGACTGGGAGCATTGAGAACATTCTCAAGTGCATTCATATGTGGTTTGCTTTGGAGTAGAGCAGAAAGAAGTCAAGGGCCTGGCAAGAATCAGGGGCCTTGTAGGGTGCCTCCCCACTTTCCAGGGCAGGAGAGCAGCACAGAGACCCTCTGGCCAGCAAGCTCATGTCTGAGCTGGTAGTTCCCAGGCAGCAGGGCACATAAGGGTGACCATGGGGCAATAGGGACAGTGTAGGCCACCCCCAGTCCTGAAAGATGGCAGCCACTCTGCCTCTCTCACCATTTTTTTTTTAAGACAGAGTCTCGCTGTGTTCCCCAGGCTGGTGTGCAGTGGTGCGATCTCGGTTCACTGCAACCTCCGCCTCCGGGGTTCAAGCAATTCTTCTGCCTCAGCTTCCCAAGTAGCAGGGACTACAGGCATGCGCCACCACGCCCAGCTAATTTTGTATTTTTTAGTAGAGATGAGATTTCACTATATGTTGGCCAGGCTTTGTCTTGAACTCCTGACCTCAGGTGATCCGCCTGCCTTGGCCTCCCAAAGTGCTGGGATTACAGGCATGAGCCACCATGCCCAGCCTCATCATTCTTTTTTTATTGAGATGGAGTTTCACTCTTGTTGCCCAGGCTGGAGTGCAATGGCACGATCTCGGCTCACCACAACCTCCGCCTCCGAGGTTCAAGTGATTCTCCTGCTTCGGCCTCTCGAGTAGCTGGGATTACAGGCATGCGCCACTATACCTGGCTAATTTTTTTGTTTTTTTTTTTAGTAGAGACAGGGTTTCTCCATGTTGGTCAGGCTGGTCTTGAACTCCTGACCTCAGGTGATCCACCTGCCTCAGCCTCCCAAAGTGCTGGGATTACAGGAGTGAGCCACTGCGCCCGGCCATGCCTCATCATTCATTTTAGCAAGTTTGAGCAATTTCAGCAGGGATTCCCTTTGCATTTCTGCAGTGGCTCCTCTTGGCCCTGCCACCAGTCCTTCCTGGAGCTGGTGATCTTCCTGCAGCAAATTTGTTGAGAGCAAAGTGGCCTTGGCCTGAAAGCTGTTGTGGGTTGAAAACAGAGAGCCTTGCCTTACACACCCTTGGGGCAAGGATCCCTGTTGGGCTGCCCCCAAGCCCTTCCCTTTTGGGGTAGGGGCAGGGCAGAAGTCTTTTTTATTTCTTTTTAATTTTTTATTTCCATAGGTTATTGGGGAACAGGTGGTGTTTGGTTACATGAGTGAGTTCTTTAGTGGTGACCTGTGAGATTTTGGTAGCCCTCTCCCCGTACACAGGCCGAATGTGGAGCCAGCCTACATGATTGCAGAGAGGTTGCCATTTCCTCCACGTCTTAGATCCTGGAGATGGCATGTTGGGTCCTCTCTTTCTCTAGTTGACCCCCAGGGAAGAAAGCAAAAGGGCAGCAGTTAACACAAACTTCTTGTTTCACTTCAATGAACAGGGCTAAGCAATACCTGGGTAAAGTGAAATTCCAGAGTAGTGTCTAGAGGCTTGCCTCTAGACTGGTGGGGAAGGGTGCTGGCTCTAGCTTATTGTTTCCCAAGCTTTCCTGATAAGGATCACCTGGCCTGCTTGTTAAAATACAGATTATTGGGGCTTAGGTATCTGTTTCCTTAACAAGCATTCCAGGCCATTCCTATCTTCAGGCAAGTTTGGGAAACAGTCTGTCTACTGTACCAAAAATAACCTGTGGAAGAGGAGTGCTTTTAAGCAAGTTTAGTTTTGCATATAGTACACGAATATGTTCTCCTTATTAGAAAATGTTTTAATATTACAGAGAAATAGGTCTTCTTTTGACTTCCCCTAAGCACCCCATTCTGAGTCCCCTCCTCCCCAAAGGAGAGTCAATTTGGAGTGTACATCTCCCAGAGCCTTTCTTTAACTTAATAGAGATACAGGTTTCTGTTTTGTTTTTCATAGTAGGTATCATGTTGTGTTTATCATTCTACAGCTTGCTTGTGTTCCATTCAGAGCTATGTTGTGGAGCGCTATGCCAGCGCTCCCCACCAGCCTGCTGCATAATGTTACGTCGTATGGAACTAGCACAGTTTATTTAGCGGTTCCCCTGTTGATGGATGTAGCAGTTTCGAGTGGTTTCTCATGATTACTTGAGGCAGCATCCTTGCCCATGGACCCTAGTGCGCATTTGAGAATAAATACTGAGAAGTTAAATTGCTGGGTCAAAGTAGGTGCATTTGGGGATTTTAATGAATTCTGCCCAAAGTTAACCCTTCTGTCTCCACCAAAGTACATTTCCACTGAGAGCATGTGGAGAGGACCCAATTCTGCATACAAGTGCAGCTGTCCCACAAAAGCAACTCACCAGTGCAAGGGAAGCGTGGCCAAGGGGCAACACCCACCTTCCTCTAGTCCTTTCCTTTGGGGATGAACAGCTGCAGACTACTTCCTATCACAAAGCGAAGCTCCCAAGATAAAAACACAGGGGCCCCAGCAGTGTGTGCGTTCCAGAGAGGAGGCATGGAGAAGCCACCCCCAGGCCACTGCTGGTTTGCTAGGTGACTGTGACAATGCCCTGCCTTCTGAGCTGCAGTGGGCCCTGTGGACAACAAGGGGAGGCTAGAGCAGGTCTCTGGGAGGACAAGCCTATGGAAGCCCTTTAGGGCTTTGGGTTGACCTGGGGTCTGTAGTTTTGTCTGAAAGCAAGAAAGATGCTTGTCTGGGGTTTAGCACTCATCCCCAGAGGCCAAGCAAACAAAAGAAGATGTGGCTCACTGGCTAAGCAGCGGCACTCTACAGCTGTTTTTTGTGCTACTGCTCAGCTCTGCCTCTGTGGCTGCCAGGTCTCTGCCAATCTGAGACCAGAATCAAAGGAAGGCTTCTTGTGTACCCAGGTGGCCTGGCCTGCAGAGGAGTCCCGGCTGGCTCCCTTTTGGTTGAATTGTTCAGTTAGATGTACAGGAATTGTCCGCTAACTGGGAAGTTTTAAAGCAAAGCAAAATCAATCTCATCAGAAATCCAATCTCACATCTGGAGAAAACTCATTCCCTTTCTTTTAGCTCAGAAAAGCAGCAAACCTCCTGCTTGGCCATCTGGACTTGCAGTGAGCCCCAGGCAGCTTGGACAGTGGTCATACTGCCCAGTCCTGGTGGCTGGGGCCTCTGGTACTTCACAGGGCACCCTGGCTGACTGTCTCTCAACTCTTCTAACACCTGGTTGAATTTTTATTCCCAAAACTAGGACATGATTTTGCAAAAGGTCAGACAGTTCGGTGTAGTGTTTGCCAAGTTTCAGGTTGCTCAAACCTCAAATTTCTTTTTCTCCACCAACCTCACTTTGAAGTTTAAAAGCAAATTGATTAAATATACATTTTAGGAACTTTCTGATTTGCTTCTTATACTAACAGAATTCTAGACCTCTTTTTTTTTAATGGAAAGATTTCAACTGTCAGCAGGTATAACTGGAACCATATGTCAGCAGAGACCAAGGGCTTTTCCTGGTTTTAGGATTTGTAAATTCTTACCGAAACAGAAGTAAGCAGAGCAGGCAGCTCCGTGACAGCCTGAGCTCAGATCTCATTTTAATTAGAAAATATAGGTAGCACTTGCTGAATCACAGGCCTTCCAGAACTCCTATCCCAAGGCAAACAAAGATTTGGTTTATATCCTGCAAATCTCTGTGTTTGCAAATTACAGAGCACTTCTGAGAGCCGGAATGGCGATTTCTAGATTACCATGGAGACTGGAACCCAACTGCCTCTCCCACCCCACCAGCAAATCCCCCAAAATGATTTTGTTTTCCAGGGGAAAAAATGTTTCCCCTCCTTATTGCAGAGTAGATGAAGGATGTTCATGTTGAAATGAGACAGTGAGGAAGTCTGGGACAAGAAAAATGAGATTAGATGTCATCCACAGCAGCCACATTTTCTCCATTTGGATGTCTGGCCCATTTTGAACTCTGAGACACAAAACTCTGCACCTGACCAGCATCTGAACTGTTCTGTTTGACAGCAGTTCATGTGTATGACAGCAGTTCATGTGTATAATTTTCTCCCTAATGTGTTTTGCAAATGGTAGAGTAAAAATAACAAATGAAAGACATTGTAAGGCCTCTCTCCCACCCCTTCTTTCTCCAGCCTGGTGTCATTTGAGCCCAGTGGGTCTCAAGAAAGGCTGACATTACACTGTCAGCATCTGGAAGCCACCCCCACTGCCACTCAGAGCCTGACCCACAGCCATGGAGAAAGCGGTGGAGTAGTAGATGCTCTAGTGCTGGGCACTCTGGGCTTCAGTTTTCACTGATGAGCTTCTCTTGCTTGGGGAGCAGTAACTGCTGTGTGCTAAACCTCCTGTTGGCCTCCAGTCACTTGCCAGGGACAGAGCTGCCGCCTGCTGTCCCTCCTCGGGCACCACATTCCGGGCAGCTGGTGGTCACTCACTCACCCTGCCAGGGTGGCTGCCACAAGCTGCCATTTACCAGGAAGACAAAGGGAGATTTTCCCTTCCCGTGAGTTTGCAGGCCCCTCAAATGCCTTACATTCCAGGAGTTGGGAGAGAGAGCAGGCTCCTGTGGTTTCTAATTAAACCCACAATTTAAATAACAATTCATGTAACCCCAAGGGTTGAGAGGAACACTAACCTACCCCCGCCCCAAGAGAAGCAGCCGGTTGGCGCTGGCTGAGGGCTTGGCCTTTGCCAGATAATGTGACCAAAGAGGGCAAGAGGAAAGTCCCAGGGCAGGTTTGTGATGAAGTGGGGTTACGCAGGAGGGGCGTGGATTAGATGGGTCCTGTGCCTCTCCTAAAGGTTAGGAAGTAAAAAGAAGGAGGAATAGTGGCCACATTTAATTGGAGCCTCCAATTGAGAATTTTTACTTTTCTCCAAGGAAACTGTGGAATGGTAGTCTCTGAAGTGTTAGAATCCCAAACACTCAGGTTCTCATGGGAGTTCCCCCCATACCCAGGTGACTCACTCTTTGTCTGTGAGTTGTAGAATTTTTTTCTGGGGAGAAGAGGCAGGGGCTGTGTTCTGGAATACAGACAAGTGGGGAGCTTAGGCAGGGGCCCTGGGAGGCGAAAGATCTGACCAAGCCTCTGCTCACACTGGACCTCCGTTTCCCTGTGTTGTCGAGGGGCCTTTGTGTTTGTTGTTTCTAGGGTCCTTTCTAAAGGTCCTGACTGACTGACTGTCCATCCTTGGGCTGCTTTTGTGTTTTTATTTGGCCTGTCTGGGGCCACAGTGATCTTTATAGTACGTTGATCTCATCAGATTGTTGTCCGATGACCCAAGGCGTGATCATGTTCCAGGTTTGGGGAAATGGAACGCCGAGCTAATTATCTCTAGACAAACTCTTCTGTGCCTCAGCCAGCACCAGGGGCTCGTCAGCATTTCTAGGCTTTCTGAGATCTCGTTTCCAACTTTTCCTCCACTTCCATTCCATTAAGCCGAGCAACTCACATTCCCTGAGGATGCCCTCCAGGTTCTAGCCTCCGTGTTTAGTGTACGTTGTTACCTCCACCAGATGCCCTTCTGTTCTCATCTCACTGTGCCCGGAGCGGGCCAGGCATGCACCAGCTCAGAGGGCCTTCCCCGTGGTGGAGCCCTGCCAGTGTGGGTCCCATTCGTCAGCCCTATGAGACGTGGAGCTCCCTGAGTCTGGGCGTCATCTTTGGTTCCTGCCTTCCCTGCCTCTCCTTGCTCATCTAGCTGAGGCTCAAAGCATAGCTGTGAAGAGATGTGAAACAAAAAAGCCAATGGTGGACTCACACCCACCATCTTCCTCCTTGCAGGTGACCATAGCCGATGACTACTCAGATCCCTTTGATGCCAAGAATGATCTCAAGAGCAAAGCAGGAAAGGGGGAGAGTGCTGGCTACATGGAGCCCTACGAGGCGCAGAGGATCATGACAGGTAAGCGGAGCTGCAGCACGGGGGCTCACGGCTCAGCGGGAGGGTAGAAAGGGAGAGTGAAGGCACTGCTGGGTGGTCCCTAGCTAGCTTCAGTGGGGGCATGGTATGTGCTTTCAATGTGGTAGGTGGGAGCAGTGCTGTATTAAATCTTTCCCACGGTTTACCTGCTTATGTTTCACCTATATTGGGAAAAAAACTGGCAGGGCACCATTCCAGATACAGGGATATCACATACAGTTAACCAAAAGTAGGGGCCAAGAAGTAAGTGGGGAGAAGAGGGAGAAAAAGTAGTTTTATCAGAAATTTCTGAGTGAAGAAAGATAGTATTTGAGACATGAAACTTTACTTGGAGCTTCCTACTAGGCAGGGTAAAAAGGGAAGCAGGCTGGGTCACCTGGCTTTCATTGCTTAGTAGAAGAGAGCTGACCAGATTACTAGTAGAGACAAAATTATTTCTGGCCACATACCCAGAAATCTTTGTTTTGGAGTTGGAAGCAGCATAAAGAACCCTGGTCTACATGACAGGCTTACAGGAAGCATGGAGATGTTCCCTTCTGGCCACATACCCAGAAATCTTTGTTTTGGAGCTGGAAGCAGCATAAAGAACCCTGGTCTACATGACAGGGTTACAGGAAGCATGGAAATGTTCCCCTCAGTGGCTGCTTTCCTGTTGGCCCTTGATGACAAAACCTTGTCAAAGCAATTGTGTGGAGTCAAGAAGAACATGGCTGGGCATGCAGCATCCGGGGGGCCTATTTTAGCCAAGATAATGTAACACTTGGAGGATCTTTAAGGAGTAAAGGGTTATCAGACATCAGTCATCTTGTAGGCAGGATTGGGGGAAGGTTGCAAGCAAAAGGGAAACCCCTGTTGTGGCTTCTCCTGGCTCAAGAGGGCAGCTGTGTGGGCTGGCCCCTGTGACCTCACATAGGCAGGGCCATGAGCTGGGCACATCAACACATTGTGCTGCAGGGTGCAAGAAAGTGGCTGGGAGCAAGTTCGGGGCTGCCCTGGCTTTGGAGGCCTACCGAATTGGTACCCTGTATATCTGGGGACTTGGGATACAGATACCTCTTTCTGTGGCCCTCTTATTACTTATTTGTCTAGGTTTTTTGTTTTTTGTTTTGTTTTTGTTTTTTCCTACCTTTAAGAAGGGAGAGGAAGTGGCATTTACTGAGCACTTAGCATGTGCCGGGTCCATGTCCAATGTCAGCTTATTGGGCTGTGGAGCCCATGCAGGTTGATTGTTGAAGGATCTGGGTGCACCTTCTGGGCGCTGCCTCTGCTGTTCTCTGTCTCCTGCTCCTCCTGTTCATGGAAGAAGATTCTTTGACCACCAGTGTGGCCTCCAGAACTCTTGGCCACTTTGTGAGGGGCAGCATAGAGAGCAGTGGACCAGAGGGACTTAGGTGCCACTTTCTGGAGGGTTTCACTCGCACTCAGTCCCATCTTTCTAATCTCCTCTGGCAAAGCAGCCTCAGCGGGCAGCAAGAGGCCAAGAGCTGAGATTGTGTTTGGTGTCAGGGTCCCGAGGGAAGGCAGCCTGCTGTCTTTCCCTTGGGGAAGCAGGCTGGCTCGAGTTCTCACCACAGATGTGTATGTGTGCCTGGGCCCTGCGATAACCGCAGCCAGCACATCCCATCCTCTCCACCAGGCCTGGTGAGACACTAGCTACGTGGAAACCCCAGGACCAGCTTCAGCCCTTGGGCTGTGGCCTGCACTTCCCTGAAGCTCTGTCAGTCTTGCAATCAGCAGGCATTGGCTCCAGCTTAAAGGGGTGGTGGTTACAGCAGTGACTTTGGGTCATGTTCAGAATGTCAGGGTGGGGAGGGAACACTGAGGTCATCTAAACTTAACAGCCTCATTTACAGATGGGGAAACTGAGGTTAGGGAAGGACAGAGACTTGCTTGAGGACACACAGTGAATTGATGGCAGAGTATAAAGTATGGCCTGTGCTTTGCAAACTTTGGGGTGGGGTACTGAAGGAAGTGTAGTGTTAGTGTCAGATGCCCGGGTATCCTAGACATGAAGAAATGGCAGGAGCCTCTGCCAGGGCCCAGACTCCATGCTGGGCACTTTCACATATACCCTCATTAAGCCTCCTGATGTCTCTTCAAAGGAGATGTCCCATTTTACAGCTGAGGGAAACTGAGAAGTTCAGCTCCTTTCCTGGAGTTGCACCAATGGAAGTAAGTGGCACAGTCTGAGTGCAGAACATGGCACAGGGGCTGGCGGTCCCTCGGAGGCACAGGCAGGATGTTGTTATTGGAGTCCAGACTTGGGAATGGAAGGAGGATGGGAGAGGGCATCTGCTGGGAGCCCGACCTCGTGGAGGGTTTTCCCATGCCTGGTGCCTTAGGAATGGAGCCAGAGTCCCCTACTGGGTGCTGCTGAAGACCTCAAAGGTGAATAGCTGTTCATTTGGGTAGAAATGACCTGAGGGACTGTGGCTTTTTTTTTTTGAGACAAGGTCTCGCTCTGTTGCCCAGGCTGGAGTACAGTGGTACAATCTTGGCTCACTACAACCTCCACCTCCCAGGCTCAAGCAATCCTCCTGCCTCAGCCTCTCGAGTAGTTGAGACCACAAGCACATGCCACCATGCCAGGCTAATTTTCTTGTAGGCATGAGCCACTGCACCTGGCCGACTTTGACTTTTTAATGAGGGCACACCCCACAGGGTCAAGTCCAAGGCAAGGCAGTTTGATTTAGCCAGGAACCTGTTATAAGACCTCATGCATTCTCTTTCCAAAGAGGCATTCTAGCATATGCTGCTCTGTGTTTGCATCCTAGCTTGGTAGCTATGCCCAAGTTTACCCACATTGCTTGTTTTTCAGTATACAGGTGATTAAAAGGGGTGTTTTCTGGTTGTAATGATCCTTGCTGAGGCTCCCCTTGACTCAGAATTATTTGTGTGTGATTCTTTGTGGCATCACCCCAGTGATTGACGGCAGGGCTGGATGTGGGCTAGGATGAGCCATTGGTGTATAGATGCTCCAGGAGGCTTGCAGAGCTGACGTGAAGCTCTTCGATGGGGGAGATGGTGGCGGAAGAGAGGGTGTTGCTTGTGATGGCAGTGGAGTGGGAGTAACATGGAAAAAGTTAAACCTTTTAGAGTGACCCTTTTTAGATGATATTACTATTTTATGTGTGTGTGTATGTAACTTGTAGTTACAGGGCAGCATCTTGAATAAATAAGCATAACGCTGACAAGAAGGCTGTCCCCTCTCTGTGCTGCAGACGACGTACCTGTGCAGGAGGAGCCTGGGCTGGAGTCAAGCAGATCTGGGACGGCCACTTGCCACCTGAATGACCCAGGGACCTTGATTGTCCCCTGCAAGGCAATAGCATCAGAGCGGGTAGTAATTAGTGCTTCTAGTCGCTTTGGGCTGCTAACTGGCTGTGTGGTGATGGGCAGCATGTTGTGTGCCCTCATGTTTACTTATGTATGGAAGGATGGGCCAGTGATAATAACAACAGGGAGGCAGCTGGTGAGCTCTCTAGTACTTGCTTACAGCACTTGATGTCAGTTCTTAACTGGGTCCTCACCATTACCCTTTGGAGTGTAGGCTGCCCCACTTGACCAGTGGAGAAACCAAGGCACAGAGAGGTTAAGAAACTAGCCCAAGACATCCCAGCTAGTAAGTGATGGGGCTGACTTCCTAGCCTGTTTGAACCATCATTTGGGGCATTCTTTCCAGGGCCCACCCCGCCCTGGTGCACTGCAGTTTGGTCTTCAGATTCCCCAGCACCAGCTTGGGTAATGATTCACTGACGAGGTTTTGTCCTCTGTGTTCCTCGGCTGCATGCAGCAGGTGGTGGGGAGCGTGGCCCAGTTCTGTGGGCTGTAACTAGGATGGAGGGCCTGGGGAAGTGTGCCTGTTTCTCCCAGGGGCTCCTCTCATTCCTGCCCTCTGAACGTCTCAGCTCCAGTTTGTGTCACCTGCAGGAATATGTTCTGGCTCCAAGATGGATGCTCAGCCCTTCGCAAACCTCAGACCCCAATTACCTGGGCCTTACTTGCCATCCCCGTCGCCTCTCTCACCCCAGCAGCATCTCTGGGGGTGTCTCCTTAAACCCTGTAGCTCTGTGGAACCTAGTTGGAGATCTAGTGACCTGGCTTAAGCTTTGTTTTTTGTAGGTAGGCAAACTGAGGCTCAGAAAAGTTATAATCCTTTTGAGATTTTTTTTAAAAACCCATTTATTAAATGTGAAGCTGTCTTGTAAACCAGCGAGCTGCCCATCCCTAGAGGTGTCAAAGCAGAAGCAAGACAGCCAGCATTGGGCAGTGACATGAAAGGGAGTTCAGTCTCAGATGAGTAGCTGGCTCAAGCCACTTCTGAGGTCTGCATTAACCCTGAGCTCCCAGGATGCCATGATTCACTGTGACCTGCCTTTCCAGCACAGTGACTGTCATTAGTCACCCAGGACCAGCCCCACAAAGATAGCACCTGAGACCAAATCTGAACAGGACGGGTCTGGATAGGGCTGGCAGCTTCCTTTCTCACTGCTGGCCTGGCTAATTGTTCAGTCCTCTTTCCCCTTTTCATCTTCCTTGACTCATCTCTCATGATACAATTCTGATCTTGGCCTTTTTCCATGCGCTGCTGCCCATCTGGGCTTCAGTTTCCTCGTGTGTAATTTAAAGAGAAAGAACCAGAGCATTTCTGGGTTTTCTTCATGCCCCAGCGTCTGTGTATTTGGAATCCTCAGGCCACACCTCCTGTTGAGCCAGTGATCAGGCTGCTTCACAACCCCTTCTTTCCCTCTTTTTCAGGTCTTGATTCCAGGCTTAAGGTCCCCAGGTGCATGGCATCCTGCTGATGCAGTATGAACGGCACTGGATCCCTATCAGGCCGACTTGGGTGCCTGAGTGGGTCACGGTGCTTAGCTCACTGAGGGCTGTGGTGTCCTTGTAAAATAGGGCCTGCGATGCTGATGCCCATGTGGAAAATAAGCTTTGCACATGTGCGTGAGATTGTTGTTATTGGGGGTGAGAGGGCCTGTTTGTTCCTTGCTGTGGTACACTGTGCTGTTGAATTCTCTAGTTATTCCCTGTAGGATCCCTCACCTATCTGGAGGTAGGTTGTACCCTTGCCAATGCTGGAGCAGGTGGTCCTTGGGCCCTCTGCAGTACACTTGGTCATCACAAGGGCTCCAGGCCAGGCTCTGTTGGAGACTGGACCGAATAATTGGGGCAGACATTACCACTGCCCTCCAGGAACATCCACAAAGCAGACAGGCATGGACGTGGAGTGGTCAGTGGTGGGTACACTGAGGTGAGCATGTAGCTCTCCAAGAGTTCAGAGGCGGGAACAAGGGCTTCCAATTTGGGCGATCCAAGTAGAGTGAGTTGTGGGAGGTGGTGGTGACGAGAACTGAGTCAGACAACCCAGGCTGTGGGGAGAGTTTGAGAAAGGCATAGAAGGTGGGCCCTTGTTGCTGGAAAGGAGTGGCTGGAGATGAGGCTTTTGATAGGATAATGATAGGAAAAGCTCATGGGGCAAGAGCGTGTAGATATTGATTGGGATCTGGAAGCCCAAGTTAACCTAAAGGCAGAGAGTGTTTCAGTAGCTGAGACCTTCTCTCCCCTGGCCTTCAGCCCTAGGAATTCTCAGAGGTACCCAAGGAGTGGTGGTGACATGCATGACACTCATTAGCTTTTGCAAAGGGCTTCCCTGTGTGCCAGACAACTGTTCCAATACTCTCCATGGATCAGCTCACTTAATCCTCAATACAAGCCTATGAGGTATAGGAATGTCCATCATCCCCATTTTACAGAGGAGAATACCAAGTCTCAGATTAAATAAGCAGCAAAAACAGAACCAGGAAGTGCCTCTGGAGTCCTTGCTTACAGACAAAACACTCTCCCATCTGTTCTGTGCCCCCTAGAGGGTCTGAGGAATAACTGGGAAATTTACAGTCACTAGACCGCCTTTTTAGAAGTGACTAACCCTTCCTCTGGTATCCTTTATAAAACTGTTCAAAGTCATCCCACTGGATGAATCCTTAAGCATTAATTGAAAGCATTTTTACATAATTTTTAATATGTAAGCAATTACACATTAAAAAGTCCTTAGCATGTTTTTATTATTAAATCAACTGTATAGCCTAATAAGAGGAAATTAAAAGAAAGTCATTTCACACAGAGCCCCCTGCTCTGACATGGCTCTTTTCCTTGCTTACAACTGACTTTCTGCCCTTTTTAACTCTGTGCTGGTAGAAACGGTCCAGATGAAGCCAGTGACCGATTTTAAAGGCAAGAGGGTGTGTTCTTTTGTATTTTCTTGTCCTCTGACCTGGCCTCTTCTAGTAGCAATTTGCTCTCTGGGAGAATCGTGAGGTTTATCATATTAAAGACTGTGTTCCAACTGTGGCCTCTTTGTTTCAGGAGAAAGGAGGCAGGAGGTACAGGTTCTAGCATTGGCTCTGCCCCTGACCTGCTGTGTGACCTTGGACAGGTTGCTTCCCTTCTCTGGGTTTCAGTTCCCTCATCTCTAAAATCAGATTCTTCCTCCTTCGCTGGGTGTCAGGAGGATTCTGAGAGGTCATGGGTCTGGGATGACTTCATAAACCCTTAGGTTCCCCGCCTCTGATCACACTGGCCTTCTCCAGCTCCCCTTGTCAGGTCTGGTTCTAGCATGCATGCTGCCATCTGTCTTCTCAGGACAAACAGGATACCATTCTGGACAGCCAGCTCTAGAGGCCCTTCCTAGAGCTCCTGTTCTCTCCTTCTGGAATGAACTCTCCTGGAGACCAGCAAATGCTTCTCAGAAAAAGGAGCCTGTGAGTCTTGCCTGGATGTCAAAGAGACTGTCTCTGGCCACCCTGCCCGAGACTTCTGCCTTCCTCTCATGTTTGCCATCAGCCCTGCCTCCCGGTTCCAGGCAGCACTGTTCTCCTGACAGTTGGGAGAGCCAAGGGCCTTCTGTCTGGGTCCTGAGTCCAGGCCCTTCCCAGCCCCAGCTCTGTAGTGCTGTGAACTCTGCTCCCAGCATGTCCACACACTTGCCTCTCTGCACAGCTCTACTCCCGAAAGCCTGTACCCTGAGCCCCCTCACTTCCATCTCTCCTGCTGCTTCACCCTCTGCAGGCCTCAAGCTCCTCCCTGGCCTGCCCTCCCCACCAAGTCACCGCAGGCTCAGCTCGTCCTGGTGGTCACAGCTCTCCCCCGGCTGGACGAAGACAGGATGAAACTGTCCTTGAGGAGCAATGCTTTTGTCCTCATATATGCTTCCTGCCCGAGGCCCAGAGAGGGGTGTGCACCGGCCAGGTTCACACAACAGCAAGCCACAGGGTGAGTCTCCTGACTTCCATCCTGGAGCTCCTGGGCCTTGTTTTGAAATGTTGTGAAATCTGTTGTCACATCCTCCTGCCTGGCAGATAGCAGGCTTGGTCATGGACTGTGCAGAGTTCCCTGGCTGGTCTGTCATTTACCAGAATGACTTACCTACCGGACAGGAAGGAGATCATCAAGTGTAAATAGATTTTGTATTAGTCACCTGATGACTTTCCGATACTTAAGAAACAGCAGGGCTCACACACCCAGCCCAGTGGTGCTCACCTGCAGAGCTGTGGGCCAGGAGGGAAGTGGGAAGCCTGGGTTTCCATGGCGACCAACCGGCCATTCTAGGAGCTGCTTCCTATTCTCTCACCCCTGCTCCCCTCTTGTCTTTGACCCCTGACACTGAGTACATTCAGGTTGTCAGGAAAGTTGCAGCAGGCCTGGAACAGGCCAAGGAGAGCAGACAGTCATTGGCAGCACCCCTGCTGTGGGCTGAGGGTCCTTGCCCTCCAGGTGCTCCTATCACATGGGGAAGGTGGACAGGGGCCCAGAGAATACTCCATATCTGTAGTATAAAGCAAGCTAAGAAAAATTACACTGGAGAGAGAAATCTGGTCTTGGAGGGCACAGAGGAAGGAGTGGTATAGCCTCCAGGACCAAAGTGCACTGCACAAAGCAGATGCTGGGTGGCATCCCAGCAAAGCCACCCTTGAGGTCCTGACTCAAAATGACCTTCCCAGGGAGGCATTCTGGCTACTTCTCTTACATTTCCACCCCTCCCCCTCTCTCTGATGTTGTTCCTTAACACTTGTCATTTTTTAGCATACTACATATTTTATTTACATTTTCCTTTTTTTGTCATCTGTCTCACCACTGAGATGTGGGCTTCACAAGGGCAGAGATGCAGGTTTTGTTCCCTGCTGGAACCTAAAGTACCTGGTACAGAGTAGGCAGTCAGTAAACACTGGTTGAATGAATGAGTGCATTAATTCACTCCAGGGACCCGGGCTGGTTCACAGAGTGCTAGGTGCCCCTGAGGAGCCCAGGCACCTCCTATCCTCCTCCAAAGAGTGCCAGATCTGAAGAGTTTGAGTTTAGCCACTTGCTAGGTGGTCAGGGAGGAGCTGCTTTGGCCTCAGGGTGGGAGTTGGGTGGGAGTTCTGACCAGTTCTGTCTCTGCAGCTGGCAGACTGCATAAGGGATAACTGATCCTGCCTTGTCTCCTTCCTCTCTGGGCTAAGGGTTCTGTGAAGGAAGGGACTGGTCTTAACCCATCTTCATGTCTCCTCTGGGCCCAGTAAATATTCACCGATTGAATGAATGAGTACAGGAATACAGGTCTATATGGAGAAGAAATGAAAGAAAAGGAAACAAACAGGTACTCACTGTAAACAGCCTTTCCCATTCTGCTGAGACTTGCTTGCTTGAAGTCACAGGGCCTGGGTCGGGGGAAGAATGCAGTGCATTCATTCGCTGGCTGGGTGGCTGTTTGTGAGCACCTGCTGTGTGCTGGCACTTTTCAATGCTCCAGGGTCTATCCATGAACTGTTCTCGTGGAGCTAACACTTGAGTGAGGGACTGAGGCGGCCGTGTTGCCTAGCCATGATTCCCTGAAACTCATTTCCTAGAGACTCCAGCTCCAAGTTATCAAGGGCTGGAAGTCAGGGGCTTTCTCAAAGTCCGGAGCAGAGTGGAGGCTTGTCCCCAGGGCCAGGGCCACCTTCAGTAGGAAAGATGTTCTCAGTGCTGTCTTCTGGGAATAAGGGGGACAGCTGCAGCCCAGTGGCTGGCAGGTGTGTTCTTCTGTCCTTGGCCCCAGTAGAGAAGCATAGGCCCTGAGGGTTTACATGGGTTTTCCCCATGCTGCTGGCATTAAGCCTCATAGGTGTGAGGGCCCAGCAAACAGATTGCAGTCCTGCTGAGCGTTTGGCAGTGAGGGCCCAGGCCCCTTGGAACACAGCCCTAACTCCTCGTCTTTCCTAGCAGCTGTAAGAGAAACGTACATTTTACCCAAGGTAGAAATAAAGGAACAGGAATGTGAAATGGAGTTTACTTCTGTAGGCCTGCCTCAGCCTTATATTTCAGAACCCCAGAGATATTGAAAGATCTGAAAGTGCAGAAACTGTTAGAGATACCTATCCTGAAACAGGCTCAGGGAGACTCAGGTTAATCCGCAGCAAAGCTCCTGTATCCTGTACCCACCCAGCTCCCTGCGTGCTGGGCAGGGTGTAGGAACCATGCAGACACCCACACTGTAGGGGTGTGGCACGATTAGGAAGTCATTTAAGAAAACAGGCCTGCCTGGGAGTGTGGGATGGAATCCAGCAGCATCTAGCAGGGAGACAGGTTCTATGCTTCCAAGGCTACGGCAGTCATCTAGGCCAGGCCTAGATGTGGGGGCTGTGGGGTCAGGGTAGGTGTGGTGGAAGGGCCCGCCAGCCAGTGGGGGCTGTGCAGAAGGGAGAAAAGCTGGGATGACACCATCCATGGGGCCCTTAGTTAGTGGGAGGATGGGAAAGTCAGTCACCTGATGAGACCTGTCCTATCTGAGAAGGGAAGGGAGGTTCCTGGGGAGGAGTCAGAGTTGAGATGTGGTCACCCTTGAGGTGGGAGCAGCCATCTGGGTGTGCTTGGGATAAATTGAATGCATTCATGTGTTAGGGGAGGTGCTGGAGTCAGATCAGAGGAAGGCCCCAAACGGTTCCAGTGGCCTGGGGGCCACCACCAGAAGTCCTGGACTGTGCTTCTGATCTAGGGAGAGAGATAGTGTGCAGGGACTGGCCACGGAAATGGCCGGCCACAGTTCCTGCCTTTCAGAAGCCTGAAGGAGGAGATTCCATGATTTGGCCCACACCCTATTATTTGACTAATTAATTAGTACTCTCCTCTAAGTAGGGCTCAGGTTGGCTTTCTGGAAGCTTACAGAGATGACAGAGGTCTGTGTTAAAGGGTGCCTTTTACAGATGATGCCAGAGGTCTGTGTTTAAAGGGTGTCTTTTATACATGATGCCAGGAGTCTCTCTAAGGCTCTGAGAGGCAGCAGGTGAGATGATTTCCATTTTGCAGATGAAAAGGCTGAGGCTGATGAGACTTCTGGCCCCTTCTCCCTGCAGGGGTCACTGCCTGGTGATGCAAGGGAGCTGAGTAACAGCAGGTGAGTCCTGCCTCGGAGGCTGCAGCGTAGCAGATGCCTCAGGTTCAGTGCTCTTCCCCTCCTCGTGGAGAGTCCCTCCCTCTCCCTTTCAGCTGGCTTGGCCTGTGTGTGTTCACATGGCTAGTGAGGGCTGGCTGCAGTCATTTTCCAAAACAGGTAGCTGAGCAGAAAGAATAAAATGCTGCCTCTCCACTCTCTCTTTCAGGGTATAGGCTTGTCATTGCGCCTGGCCACCTAAAAAGGGATGCACCAAAAGAGGGGCTGTCTCCCAAGCCTCAGCTTTTAGGCCTATCTGTTCCCACTGCCCCCGTCACCCCATTCTGTCCATATGCCGACACAACCCTCATTGTGTCCGTCGTGACATACCTGCTAGACTGGAAGCCCCTGGAGGGCAGGATGACAGGGCAGGCTGGAGCTGGAGTGTCTTGCGCTTAGACTGTCGGTGCCCTGTGTTTGAGGTCTTGGCCTGGAACTTTCTGGTGAAGAATGTCCCCTCATCCAGAACTTGCTGGTTTTGATGGAGTGTTTTGTGCACATGGTGAGTAAACATCCCCGACAGAGCTCTCAGCTCCTAGTACCAAATCTCATGCCTGCTGGGCCAGTTCACCTCTGCCCTGGCCAATGGGGCAACATATGTCCTATCCCGAGCACCCTAGCTGGTCCCTCACCTGCTGGCCTGTGGCCCTGTTCCCTCCCATTTACTAAGCCTCGAGTCTCTGTGTGGATGCTGGCACATGCACTCATGCCCCCATGCTCCCAGACACCAGCCCTTTCTGAAGCCACCCTCTCTGGCAACTCCTCACCAGGTCGGGGTCTTCCGAGTCTTTGTGCTGCCCTAGTGGGCCTCTCTTGGCCCCTGGGTCCCCCTTCCCTGCCCTCTGTCTTTTAGGCTGGGTACTAGAGCCCTCAGCTTCCTGAAGTGAATGGCCTTCATGATGCCTGCCTTCAGCTCTAGCCTCTTGCTGCCCAATTCCTGACACCTCTGGCTTGGCTCCTCCGCCTTTGCCAGCACAGACCTCGGGGTAGGGAGGGGCGTGCCCACCTCCTCAGCAGATCTTTATTCAATGGGTTCCATCAGGGCCCTTCCCTTCCAAGTCCCACGAAGCCCCCAACAGCTCAAGCTCACCTTCCCCAGAAGCCTCTGCATGTCTCAGGCTCCCTGGCCTGCTGCTTTCCCCAGGCGCCTGTGGCTCAAGGCAGAAGCAGGCCAGTTGGCATTCAGTTTTCTGCTCAGGTGGTGTTTATTGAGAAACCCTGTGCCCTCAGGCCCTTCACAGCTCTCTCTTAAGCCTCCCTAAGGCCCAGGGAGGCAGTGCCTGGGTTGTTTCCATTTGCCAGTGAGAAAACAGGAGCGGAGGCTTCAGTGACGGCTGGGGGCCTGGGAGCACCTCCAGGAACCTGGGAGTTGTGTTCCAAAGCCCAGGCAGGAGCAGGTTAGGCTGTCAGTGGGCCAGATGGACCATGGGCTGAGGGAAGCACGTAAGCCTGAGATGGATCCCCTGGGCCAGCTCCTGCCCTCCCCAGTAACAGAAGCAGAGGCCTAGAGTCAGGAGGCCCCACACAACAGCCTCACCACCCTGCAGAATTGGGAAACAGCTGGTGGGCAACAGCATCTTCCCTTCCTTGACCTCTTCTAGGATTTTCTTGTTTCTGTACTGTGTCCCCTTCCCTTATGGAGAACTGCTTCTGCTGAGCGAGCCTTTGCTTGGGGAAGGGTTAGTGCTGAGCTACTGGGTGGCCTGCTCCGGTGGGCGCTTTGGAATATAGTAGAGTTGGGACAGTGTCAGAGCCGGGTAAGATAGAGGAGGGGCAGCCAGGCCCCATGCCTCTGTCCTGCCCTTCAGGGTAAAGCTCAGGAGGGTCTTCGTGGAGCATCCCTGGAAACCTTGCTGTTCTGGGCCCTGCAGTGAGCACAGGGGCTGGGAGGTGGTGCCCACCTTGGGCCTCCCCTCAGGAGGGCTGTCCACTGGGATGTGGCTCATGACTGCTGTCACGCATGAGTGTAGAACCCTGCCCTTGTGGGACTGGGGGCCTTGGGGAGGGTGTAGCCCATTCTGCTTGGTTAGGGGTGGGTGTTGTTTAGGATTGGGTGGGAAGGGTGGTGGGAGCAGGTACAGCAAGGAGTATGGCCTAGCCCCAGGCTTTAAGGGTGAGTTGGAAGGAACTGGAGGCTCCGGCCTAGGACAGAACCCAAGGAGGTCCTGTATTTACCTGCAGGGGACTCAGAATGGTGAAAAGAACCCACCTGGGGCAGGCCCCTAAGCCTTTGGCTCACCCATCCTTGCCTGCCTCTCACTCCCATCCCCAGCACAGCCCAGGCTGAGCCTCAGAGAAAACTAGACAATATTTTTAATTATTGTATAATTTACATCCAGAAATTAGGAGGAAGGGCTTAGTCCTTATTAATAGCCTCAGCCTATTTACCCCCAAGACTTGAAACTAATTTTCATCTGGACCAGGATTTGTTTTAAATTCCCAAGGCTCCATACTAATAAAACGTTTCCGGCTGCCCCCCATCCGCTGGGCTTGGCTCCCAAATTTGCAGAAATGTATGATTTCTTGGGGTGAGAGGGAGTGGGTCTCAAAACTCACAGTCTCCACCCTAGGGAACTTGACGCAGGCAGGGTCCTGGAGTCCTCAGGAACTAGTACTGCAGTTAAAACACACAGTCTGTTTTTAGCTCACTTTTTAACTGAACTGTATGCGATACTGT
Source organism: Cacajao melanocephalus (assembly GCA_963573385.1). Taxonomy (NCBI): domain Eukaryota; kingdom Metazoa; phylum Chordata; class Mammalia; order Primates; family Pitheciidae; genus Cacajao; species Cacajao melanocephalus. The sequence goes on from CAUYLG010008927.1 coordinate 40,843, forward strand.
TGGAAAAGCTTGAACTCGGGTATTAGAACCTATCCCCTCTGTGGAAATCTTTCTTAGAGTGAGAATTTTAGAGCTGAGCTAGGTTGGGGGACTAGACAGAGGGTGGTGGGGTTGAGGTGAGGGGGATGTGGGAGGAGGGTTCTCACAGTTGTCCCGGGAATGATGGCCTGAGCTCAAGTCCTAGCCCAGGGCCCCGTCCAGTCACTACGATGTCTTCTTCTTATATGACTCGTGATTTAGTAGTGCCCTTGCAAAGCAAGGCCTCCTGCCCTGCCTTCCCCTGCAGGAACCCCATCCAGGTCCATCTTTTGCTCTGCCTCTAAGTCCTCTTTATGCAGGGAGTGATGATGGCCTTCACACCTCTCTGTTTAAGCATCTAGGAGGAAAACGTCCTTGTTTCAGGAAATCTATGGCTTTGTGGAAATTTCTAATTAATATTGTCAGATTGTTGGCATTTCTCTAATTTCTTTCAACACCTTGGCCTTGAGTTATTTGTGTGGGGTTATTGCTATCACCATGTATATTTATTTCTCCTCTTCCTCTCCCATATCTCATTTCATCCTCAGAACAACCTGGAGGGCAGTCCTTGCTATCCTTTTTTTAAGACAGACAAACTGAAAACCAGAGAATCTAAGTGGCCCACTGGGGTCAGCCAGCAGTAGTTCCAGGACTTGAGTGAGGGTCTCTTTGCTATATCACGTTAGTCCCTGTCGCCTTCCCCTCCCTTCCATTAAAAAGAGTCTGTGCTCAGAGTCAGGTCCTGTGAGATGGGATCAGTGTGGATGAAAGTCACTCATCACTCCTGCTCTCTAGAGCTCGTGGGGAGGACACAAATGATCTTTTCACTTCTCTCCTCTTCATCTCCTTTGGCCTCTTATCTGCAGAGGTCTCAGCGGGTAAGTGTAGGTGAACTGCCAAGGGCTCAAGTCATTGTTGTAACTCCACAGTGGATGCTGGGAGAGAGCCTTTCTGCCGGTGAGCACGTGACCCCCCCAAGGAAACTAACCCTAAACTTCTGGGGCCAGCCAGTCTCCTTCTCACTCTAAGAGGCTGCTTGTACCTCAGTATCCCCGGCACCTGGTCTCACCATGCAGTGAGGCAGGACTGCAGACCTAGCTTGGAGAGTATCCAACCCAGATCTCCTGGACATGGCTTCCAGGTCAAAGTGTCCAAAGGCTTTGGCCTGGAAAAGCTGTCCTTGGCTGAAGGTTGGAACTGGCCAGGCTCTCCCCAGCCCACAAAGAGCCTTGCATGTCTTCACATTCAGGGTGAGGAAAGGCATAATTGTGTCTGGAAAGAGCCCTGGGTTTGACACCAGCCACGAAGCTGTAATTATCGTCTTTAATTACACGATGGTGCCTTTGCCAGGAAGATGTGCTTGACGGTTATCTCCTCTCCTGACGAGGGTGGTTCCGTCTCCCTTTGTAAGTACTGATGTAAACACACAGGCTCACTTGAGATTTCAGGATTACCAAAGAACCATTCAGAGTTGCCTACCTAAGGACCCCTGCCTTTAGGAGGAGAAAGGGGCAAGCCAGGTATCAGCCATGCAAGTGCTTTCTTGCTTGCTGCTGAAAAAGAATGTCCACTTTTCTCTCAGTTGACTTGATCTCTGAAACTGAAAAAAAGAACGCACTTTTCCCTGATGCTTAAAAGAAAGAAAACAGGAAGAGCAAAAAGCCATGTAACAACAACCTGTGTGTTTACATACCAAGCACATCCCTGCTTATTTGATTCTCACACCACCCTGGCGAGGTAGGCAGGGCATGTGGTGCTGTCTCCGTCGTATAGATGGTGAGATGAAGTCTCAGAGAGGATAAGGGACTTTCCCTAAGTCACATAGGAAACCAGGACTAAAGCATCCTGACTATAAGCCAGGCTTTGGCACCTGCAGGGCAGTATTTTGGTTCATTTTGTGAGCTCCCTCAACCCCAACTCGCTCTGGGGCTCATGTGACAGGTAAAGCCCCTCAGCCTTGAGGGGCTTCTGACGGCCAAATGCCGTGCACTGTATAGGACTGAATTGAGGGGCAGCCCCCAGAGACTTCAGAGGCCAGATCACACTACACTCTCCAGTGGACTGTACAAGTTAGCCAGCGTTGCAGACAGAATCAGCCCACCTGGCATTGGAACAGCCCTACTGGGGAATTAGCACACAGTGCAGAGGATGGGAGGCGCGGTAGAATGCCCCCCCACCTCCCAGGCTCTGCTCACCACACTGGGTCGGGGTGAAGGGCAGGCTGCCCTGAAGACTCATGAGTGCAGGGCCTTCCAGGGTCAGTTGGTGCCTTCCAGGGTCAGTTGGTCAACATAGAGAAACAAGGGCAAGATGGTGGGCAGTGGTGAAATGCAGATTCCTAGGCCCCATCCTGTAGTGGCTCTCACTGAAGCCCAGGAGCCTGCATTATAATACATGGCTCCATGGTTCTGGGACAGATGGTCCCATGGTAAGAGAGTCCCTGCTTTAGCAGAGGGCTCAGGGCTGGGGGTAGAGGGCATGGGGTGGCTAGTGGGGAGAGTCATGAGTCAAAGGGTACAGGAGTGAATGCCAGCTCCTCTGACAACTGGTTTGAGCTTGGACAAGGCATTGCCTCAGTTTCTCCATCTCTGAAGTCAAGGCTTCAACCAGATCCTGAGGTGACTTTAGTGCTAACCTGCCGTGGTAGTGGGGGCAGCCACACAAAGACATGCTGGCTGCACACAGGGACGTGATGAAAGCCCCACGTGCTGCCGATGGCTTGGCTGCTGCCGAGGCTGCCTTTGTTCAGTCAGACCTCTACTCAGTATGTGGCGCTTGGTGTCAGCAGCTTCCACTCAGCACTCCGGAAACCTGTTTATGAGCTAAAGTCACACTAGCCTCCCTGGGGGATATCTTTCCACAGAAGCCTACTTCCGAACAGGGCCTAATTGCACCATGCATACCTTTAAATAATGTTTTTCAGTGTATTTTAAAGAGCTGTCATTTTGCACGTGCATCATTGGAGTAAAGTGGAGTAGCCATTTGAGTTCCTGGGCACCCCGAGTCTGCAGCAGGCTTTCTTTACGCCTACAGGGGAGAGACCTCAGGGAGGAGAGAAGCTAGGAAGTTTGAGAACGGAGTGAGATCAGCTCGCTTGCTGGTCTCAGCCCTTCCCAGATTCCTCCTCACTGTCCCTTGATGAGTTTCCCAGGACTGGCTAGATCATGTTACTGTCCTGCTCAGAGATCTCCACTGGGTTCTACAGATGCAAGTCCAGACTTTCCTCAAACCCTACACCTCCCCCAAACCCTACCCTCCCCCAGCATCTCCCTAGAAGATTCCCAGGACAAGGCAACACGCCAGCATCCCCTTGCTTTCCTGTGTAAATGCTCACCGTCCTCTTCACTGAGGGGCCCTGTGATCCCACAGGGACTTTCTCCCTCTTGTTCTGCCTTGCTCTTGAGTTCCTCCAGCAGCCTGGGCAGGGCCTGAGTGACTCACAGTGGGCTCCCCAGAGCCCAACACAGAGCCTGGCTCTTGGGAAAAGCTGGTTGAAACTGGATGAAAAACAACCCTTTCCTCTGCTCCCATCTCAGCCTTGCCTTTGAAGTCAGTTTAATGGCTGCAAACCTATTAACCATTGTACTGTTGAATTTCCTGTTTGTCCCTGAAAAATAAGCAGTCAAAATAGGATTTTGAGGACAGGCATGGTGGCTCACACCTGTAATCCTAGCACTTTGGGAGGCCGAGGAAGGTGGATTGCTTGAGACCAGCCTAGACAATATGGTGAAACTCCATCTCTGCTAAAAATACAAAAATTAGCTGGGCGTGGTGGCATGTGCCTGTAGTCTCAGCTACTCAGGAGGCTGAGGCAGGAGGATTGCTTTAGCCCAGGAGGTGGAGGTTGCAATGAGCTGAGACCGTGCCATGGCACTCCAGCCTGGGCGACAGAGCCAGACTCTGTCTTTAAATAAGTCAACAAAATAGGATTTTGAGACCATCAGAACATGTGCTTTCTTGGATTTGAAAACAGGCAATGCAGAGACTATGTGTCTGGCCTTGGGGGTGGTGGGGGAGGTTGTGAGTCTCTGGGGCGCCTGCGGTTCTGGGAAGTTTACCGTTTATGGAGCCTTGGTGGTCAGGAAGCCCAGGCCAGCAGGATAGCGGTACGGCTCAGTACTTTGATGGGGCCCTGGCCCTAGTGCTTCCCTCCCTCCTCCCTCCAAGCTGCCTGCTGCCGGCCACTGGTGCCTTGGAATCGTAACTCAGAGCTCAGAGCAACAGGAATGCTGTAAATCCCCATCGCGCTCCTCTTTACAAGAAGGCAGTTGGGCGCAGTGGCACTTTACAAGGGAAAGCAGCTCTGCCACAGCAGAATGTAGTGAGTGCCTATCACACGAAAACTGACCTGTCTCTGCCTCTGCTTGCACGATTGAACACAGCAGGTACCACTAGCCAGGAAGAAGCATTGCTCTTGTTCATCCCCATCCCATTCCAGGGCCCTCTGCCCCTTAGCAGGGTCTCCTCCTGGGCCTTGGGTCCCCAGGGCCTTATGCTTTCTCCCACTTGCCCTTGTCACACAGTGAGAAGCTGCTGTCCCCCTGGACAGCTGTTGTTCGACAAGCTGGCCATCTGCCCCAGGATGAGGGAGCAGGGTGCCTCGGCCTCCATGTCTGTAATGTGAGAGGTACAGGGCTCCAGGCCTGACGAGGATGGAGCTGGACAGTCCAGAAGGCCAACCACAAAGATAAGATAACTTGGGTAGCAGTCCTTTAGGGGTTTGCTCACTCTGCATTGATTTTGCACCCTCCTGTGCCAGCTCCTAAGCTAGGCGTCCAGAAATTGACATAAACGAGACCCAGGCCCCAGTTAATGTGGACTCAGGTCTGACATATCTTGATCTTTACTTTGTGCTGTGGGCACCCCTGCAGAGATATTTTGATCACTGGGGTTCCAGGGGAAAAGGAGGCAGGAAAGGCTTCCAAGGAGTTGGAGCTTGGCCTAAGTCTTGAAAGATGAGCAGGCCAGGAGGGAAGGGGCTGTCTAGGCAGCAGTCCAAGCTCAGACCTGGAGGAGAGGACTAGCTAGAGGCTCTGGGGACCCACTGGTGGTTTCATAGGTGCTGAGATGACACCTGAGTTGGGTCCTGAAGTTAACTCAGAGATGATGCCATGTAGGGAAGAGGGAAGGGATGGCTTTGCAAATGGAGAAACAGCCTGTGGCTGGCATGGCTGCAGCTTCAAGAACTTGCAGAGTGGAGATATGTAACTGCCAAGATGCTTGATGCCCAGTTCATAAAGGGCTCTCCGAGCCCCCATGGGGGCTTGGACTATATCCTCAGGACTATCTGGAGTTACTGAACCTTCACCTGCTCCCACCTACCTCCCGCCTGTCAGCTTACTATTTCCCTGACTCAAACTATTGAGCTCATTGAAATCCCACTGACACCAGGCAGGCATACAGATTTACCACGTAGAGCCTCTGCTTTCAAACCTGGGTCAAGTCGGAAAATTAGTCCAGGATAAGAAGGTAGATATGGAGAGCCGCAGGGCAGTTAGAGCCAGCACTGGAAATGTCTTAAGGCCTTGGGTGATTAATTGACATATGAATCAGACAGATAATCAGTGCTACTTTGGGGCACCAAAGGGACAGAATTCTTCTCCAGGATGGTTAGGGACTACACTAGAAGGAGGTGAGATCTAGGTCCAACCTTGAGTGCCTTTGGGTGTTGAATGAGGAGCTGAAAGGAAGGCCATTGCTGGGGAGGTGGGGACAAGCAGGCTCCAACCTTGGCCCAGAGCCGACACATCAGTGGACACTCTGTGTCTGTCCAGCATTAGGAGATGGGGAGCCAGCCAGTGCTATAGAGATAAGGGCTCTAGACTCTCACCTAAGTGTTCATTGACTCACCAAATATTTTTTTTAAACTGCTGCTTTATTTAGGCTCTGGGCTCGTATGTACATGATCACAGAATTCTGCACACGTATAGGCCTCAGGCCTGAGTGAAGGACCCTCCACCTGAGGGCTGGACAGGCTGCAAGGCTGTCCTCCCTACGTGCTATTTCTCCCTGTTGAGCAGGCTTCAACCAGGAGAATCAGCTAAGCTCAGACTTTATGATTCAGGTGAGAAACAGGAAAGTTCATCCTGGGTGTGAGGAAAGAGGAGGGGTCCAGATGCTCCTGGAAATGCAGTTGCTTCATCCAGTCTGTGGACAGATGGCCCGGCAGCTTCCTCGGAAGGCTGCACTGTGTCCACTCCACCTGCAGACCCTGGCTGACGGTGGGCACACAGAATGGCTGCAGTCATTTCAGCTTAGGACATTATTCAAAACCGCCATTTCAGGTTGTCTACCACATAGAAAAATCTCCACAAAGCACCCTGGTACATTTCATTTTAAACGGTGGGAGCTTCCTGGTGAACCCTGTAAGAGTAATTAGTTGCAAATTAAACCCCCAGGAAACAGAATGATTTGACCTATTATATGGCATTGTTGGGTGGAAGCCAATTGGATGTTGTAAGACACCTGCCTAAGATGGTGATTTTGGGTCTTAGAGCAATTGATCTTAAACCCCTCTGGCAGATGTAAGGGAGTACCATCAAGGGTTCTCAGAATGGTGACCTTCTCTGCAGAAGAGATGAGAATGACGGGAATCAGCCTGCATGGAACGAGGCCCCTGCAGGTGCTGGTGGCTTTCTGGATAAGTTTGTCTTCCTCCTCGTTTTGAGCACCTTTTGTCTCATTGCTCCCTCTGCCCCCTAATATTCCTTCTGCTATTAATATACATGGCATTGACAGTGAGGAAAGCAAGCTAGGAAGGAGGCTCCCAGCCGGTGGAGGAGGAATGAGAGTGTAATGGCCTTTGGGGTGTGAGACTCAGCAGGGCCTCTAAGGTCCTGTGCTCCCCAGGCTTGGAGCATGCTGTGACCCAGGCTGGCCTTTGGAGGAGGCTTTTTCCAGACTGACAGCCAGTGGCCAGCCCCTCTGACAGAGTTGGGAAAAGCAGGGCCTTCTTCCCATCAGCCATGAACACATGGCTGGAATATCAGGCCCAGCAGCCAGCAGGTGTACACAGCAGAGGAGGGCTCACGCTAAGGAGTTTAAAGATTCCTTGGGAGGGTGTGGCAGGACTTCCCCAGGGAAGCGTCCGCCTCTTTGTCTCACCAGGACAAGGATGAGCCAGATGAGCTGGAGCCTTGCCGATCATGTGGCCTGTGGCTGGTGCCTCCCTCTGTCAGGGGACGTGAGTGAAATCTGAAGTGCATGTCTGTGTGGTGGCAGCTGTAACGTGACAGCTGCTGCCCGCCTGCCTGCCCTTCCCCCAGCCTGTTCTCGAGTGAGGAAGCTTGTCTGGCAGCGTCAACTCAGCTGTCATCCCACATCAGTTTTTGTAGGTTCCCAGCTCGTGGAAAAGTGCCAAATGCAAGCAGATGATATACTTAATGAAACACTCAGGAAGAACGCTTCAGTTCCAGATATTAGGGGTTTGTGTGTCATGTTTCTGGGCCCTGGAATCAGATCTTGCCTTCTCAGCCTTGTCACAGAGTACAGGGTTCTTCACCTTTTAGGGTGAATATAAAAAATATTGCATGATGAGATAGAAGTTTATGCTGTCGAAGGGCGGCATACGTGACTGATAAAATGAAAGAAAAATGAAATGAGACGTCTTCTCCATGTGGACATAAACCGATTGACTGGGAGTCATTTATACCAGAAGCCAGCTAGAAGGAAGGTTGTGTATGTGTGCACTTTGTGTATTTTCCTCATATGTAAATCTGCATGGAGTTTTATGGTTTATAGGGCTCTTTTATATACCGTTTGTTTGGTTTTATTTTAAACAGCCCCATGAAGTTGATATTAATATCCTCCCCACTCCACAACAGAGGTTGCCAAGGCTCTACTGGGGCAAATCACTCCCCAGAGGGCATAGGCTGAGAGGTGGCACAGCCAGGGTTTGAACCTAAGTCTCCTGAGTCCAGTTCCAAAATGTACTTACTGGTATTTGGGATTGCCAATGTATTTCAGGTGTGGAATTGAAGGGGAAGTAATCAGTCAGTTGAGTTATATTTATATTTATTCTAACCTGATCAAGTTTGAATGAGGAGTAGGACAGAAGAGAATAATATTTACATGCACAGTGCTCTTCATTGATTACTCTTTGAGATCTACTGACGTCGTTTGGCTTTTGAGGAGCTGGAAGCACAGAGAAGTTGGAGGATTTGCTGGGGTCACCCAGCTTGGAGTGGCCAGCTGAGGATCCAATCCAGATCTCATGGTCACTTTCTACTCTCTCACATTGCAGTGTTGCTATAACCATATATAAATATAAAGTAACAAAGGGATAATATGAAAAAGGGTGATTCTATAAATAAATGAAACCACCGAGGTCAATCAGCCGCCTATGGTTCGATCATTTTGTAGACAAGCTGCAAAGGAGAGGGACAGCTGTCTGGGATCTCCCAGCAGCAGCCAGGGCCAGGCTCCTGACCCCAGCCATGCTCTCGCATTCCCCTCCTGGGTCTCAGCTTCAGGCAGTTCTTCGCAGTCTTAAGTTTTTTGTGGGTCTTTGAGCCAATAGACAGGAATACTCTTGGAGTTGATCTCAGTTCTGTATTGCAATCTTCCTAGTTAGAAGAGAACCTTAAAATTCCAAAGTTCAGGCAACTCTTCCCTACCAAAGTGAGGCTGTCATCTCAGGCTTATACAGAAATTCTATATTTCTCAGCAGTGAAGTCCACATTCGCACTCCCAGTTATTTTTAGGTGGGAACTTCATATTTTCTGTTTCATACCACATTGGCTTCCCTGCCTAACAGGTTATATTTTCTGTCTCGCAGTAGTGTTGGAGTGGCCTTATTTTTAGCTCGGTTCGTTTTTCTTCCTGTGACTTCCGTTTTCTTGTTTAACACACACACGCGCACACACATTCACGTAGGCATCCGTTCCCATCGCACTTTCCCTGCCAGTTCTCATTCACTTGGTCACAAGACTTCATCCAAAAGGCAAGTGTTAAGCCTCATCTCATTCCAGGAAGAAAGGAAGAGGAAGAGCCTTCAGCAAATCTCAAGAATCTACTTGTAACATGGGCTACTGCTTGTCATTTTATTAAAATCTCTTCACCTGTCACTCACCTAGTCTGCCACTAACTCCTGGTTGAGACACTCTCTTGTGCACACCTGATAAGAAATGCTTTTGAGCCCCCTTGCAAAGAAAACCTATTGACTAGGGTTGAGGGGATGTTCTCAGGGGCTTGGTATTAGGCTTCTAGAGGGCCTAGAGTGTGAGAGAGCGTGTGTGTGTGTGTGTGCACGTGCCAGCGTGCGCACACGCGCTCATATATGTATGTATATGGTGCTCACCAGACCCTGTTTCCATCCCTGACACGTGTAGCATTTGATTCTGGCCGCAGGCATCCCACGGAGGGCACTTGCCTGTGGTCCCGTGGTTGATGACCCTTGTTGGTGCTGTTTAGTTCATTTACACCATGCTCTATGGTGGCAGGCCAGTAGTGAGAATCCAGTCTAAAATGTTAAGACACAGCCAGGGAACATGACTTAGCCAGTCCCCTGCATGGGATAAAGTACAGGGCAGACCCCAGGCCTCTGCTCATCCTGAGTCCTCAGAAGCCTTCAGTGGTTCCCTGCTGCCCCTCCACTGAAGTGTGAGCTTCTTTAGCCTAGTGGTGCTTGAGCAGGTGACACACTTAACTAAATAGCCCCAAAGAAGGCCACGTTTTTAGGCCCTGAGCTGCTCTGAAGCTGGACCAGGTTTTTATCATTCATTCATTGATTCATTCATTCATTCATTCATTCGTTTATTACGGAGTTTTGCTCTTGTTGCCCAGGCTGGAGTGCAATGGCACGATCTCAGTTTACTGCAACCTTTGCCTCCTGGGTTCAAGCAATTCTTCTGCCTCAGCCTCCCGAGTAGGTGGGACTACAGGCATGTACTACCATGCCCAGTTAAATTTTGTATTTTTAGTAGAGATGGGGTTTCACCATTTTGGCCAGGTGGTCTCGAACTCCTTCCTCTGCCTTCCAAAGTGCTGGGATTACAGGCATGAGCCACCCTGCCCAGCTGGACCAGGTTTTTGTTGTTCAGTGTTTTCCCATAAACCAGCAACACCAGGACTTGGGAGGGGGAGGAGGGAACTAGTGAAGTGATTTTTTGTTGACCTCCTTTTTCACCTCCTCTAGCCACGTGGGTTTCCAGAGTCGGAACTCTTGGTCTATCTCCTGAAGCATGTTTCTGGTGTGGGAGCCTGGAACCCCCTGTTAATCTGTAGAAAATAACCTGTCGTGGTGCTGCTTGTAACCCCTTCAGATCCCTCAGTGAGGCGGAGCCTCTTCTGAGCAGGCCTCTGATCTCTTTTACCCCCAGGCACACCTCCCTCCACAGAGCACGGCCTGCAGGTTATCATCCATTTCAGTTTGGTTTTTGGCTGAGAGCTTTGCTGTTCAAAATTGGGTGATGGGCATCACTTTCCCTTGTGACTTAGAAGAGAGGGCATCAAGCTTCCAGGAGAGTGGGGCCCTTTCCAGTGAAACCATGGGTCCCAAAAAGTTGTCAGGCCTGTCCTTGTAGCTGCATTTTTAGGGAAAGCTTTCATCATTTCCGTGCTGAGACCATAACCATGGTTCTTTAATATGTCTTTAAATATCGAGTACCTCTGTGGATGGCCAGGGTCATGTTTGAGGGCATGTTATGATTAAAATGTACATCTCGGAGTTAAAAACCAAAACATAATTTGTCCCAAACTTAATTTCCTAAACTTCAAAATATATGAACATTACATGAAGTGAAAACTGTTTAGAAATACTCATGAAAGCAGAAGCCTGTTTGACCGGAATGTTAAGTAGAAGTTGATGGAATTCCATGACACAGTGCTCCCCGAAAGCATGGAGCCAGGAGGAGGGCGTGACAGACTTTGCTCAGGAAAGCGGAGGTGGGAAATCCTAGCTCTGCCATTCCAGCTCAGGTATCTGCCCTCTCAGTCTCAGCCTCAATTTCCCCATCTGGTCATGTAGAAATGCTGGCACTGTGTCTGGTTCCACATAGGCCCTCAACGAGTGCTGTCACAAGTACTGATAATACCAAACAGGAAAGTCTTCATGTGCCACATTTGCAACTTCCTTTTAAAATTTTAATTATCACATTAAGTAATATGTGCTCTGAGTAAGAAGATTCAACATACAGGTATATAGGAGGTAAAAAGTGAAATCTCCCTCCAGAAACCAGGACTGTTAATTATTTGTTAGGTATTCTTATAGCCCTTTTCCCATTCGCTTACAAAAATACCCATCTGTGTATATATACAAACACAGTTTTCGACATAAATGCTATCCTACCAAACATTGTTCTTCGTCACAGATGTTGTGAGGTCATTCATTGTATTGAATGATTCTGTGTGACTATAGCACAGTGTATTCAGTTGTTTTCCTGTTGATAGACTTGTAGCTTATTCCTAGTCTCTGGTCCCTTCATTCTGGGCTCCCTTCATTCTGTAGCAAACATTCGTGAGCATTTTTTTCTGCCTGTTGGTCTGGATGATATTTCTGTAGAGTAGGTTTCTAAAAGTGGAAATTTAGGCCACAGCATGTTTAATTTTTGTTAGCTCTACCAACGTTACCTCTGAAAAGGGCATTTCCAGTTTATACTCCTCCAGCAGTCTATGAGTACAGTGTCCGTCTTAGAATAGACCAATGTTTTTTTTAAAACATTTGTTTTCTGTGCTAAATTTTGAATTTGTAAAAAGCTGTTTGTTTATATTATTCCTTCACTAGTATTTACTGAGCATCTGTGGAGCTGGATTGTACTCTGGGAATCACAGGGGATGTGTTAAGATGGATTCAACTGGCACTTGAACCCCAGAGGTGGAGTAGGGTGGGAGCTGAGCGTGCAAAGGGCTAGAAAATGGTAGAAGCCTTAAGGCTTTCAGAGTGGGGAAGACATGGCAGTGAGGGTGTCGGATTCCTCTCTGGGCCCCTGTACCACCCCTCACACTCTTGACAGTTTAGAGTACCTGGTGCTCTAAACTGAACAGAGGCTGAGACTTGAAGCTGGGGGCAGCAGCGTGTCAGGACGGGGCACCTGGAAGGTAGCCCGTTCAACAGACCACCAGAGGAGATGAGTCCGTCTCTACTCAGGGTGCCTCCGCTCTCATGTTCTGGAAGTTGATGACATTTTTCACAGAGTATGGAACCTTTTCAGGGCCCTGAGGGAGGGGCTGTTCTTGTTTCTTCCAGCACAAAAATGTTCATTATCCAGATGTTTCCTTCCACATAATTCTTGGGATGGTTGTGTGGATGGTGTCATCTATAACAGCTATTGACAGGAAAGAGCCGCCTACGAGTAGTTTTGAACGGTGGCAGCTTTCAGGTTCCTGGCTCTTCTGCATGACATCCCACACACACCTTTTCCTTCCCAACTCCTCATTAAAATAAAAGCAAAAACAGCAACAACAAAACCACTTTAATAGGGTTTTATGTGCTGTAACACCAAGACATACGAGATACAAGATGCGCTATTCGAGTTGGAAAGGCTGTTAGGGTAGAAAGTGGAAGACACAGGAACTGTGCCGACTACTCACTCCTCACTCTGACTTTGGCAAGGCCCTTCAATTTTGAGTTTCCCGTTTCCCCACTTAAATGGAGTTGCCAGCTCTGTCTGCAATCAGGTGGTTACAAGAACCAAATAATGCAGATGGTTTTGTGGACCATGAAGTGCTGTGTGAAAGGAGGAAGCCTTGCTGTTAGTCGCTTTTGTTAAATTTTGATTGGCCCCTGTCATGCTATCAATCGCTCCTGGGCCAGGTAGGGAGCCCCACTGAGATCCTTGGTTTCATGGCGGCTTTGCTACTGTTCATTCTCCCGAAGGTAGAATTGCAGGTCCTCTTAGGGAACTGCTGTTTGGCTGCATGACTCGTTCTTTGGGGTCAGGAGAAGTGGCAGGCAGATTCCTCTGTATTGTGACAAAGGTAATTCCTCATAGACTTGACTCTGAGTTGATCCAGTCTTTGCAGGAACTTTGTTTCCTAAGAAGAGAAACAAACAAGCAGCCTGTCTAAGGAGCATGTTCTGGGTGTGTAGGGAAAGGGCTCTCCATAGAGGCATGTATTAGGCTTCTCCAGAGAAACAGAGTCAATAAAATGTGTGTGTGAGAGAGAGAGGGTGTATGTGTGTGTGTGTACCAAGAGATTTATTGTTAAAAAATGGATCTTGTGATTATGGAACCTGGCAAGGCCCAAGATTTGTTGGTGAGTTAGTAAGGTGGAGACTCAGGAGAGCCAGTAGTTTCCTACCAGTCCAAGACTAAAGGCGTGGGAACCAGGGGAGTCAATGGCATAGTTCAAATCTGAAGGCAGGAAAAAGGCCAGTGCCCCATGTCAAAGGCAGTCGGGCAGGAGAGTTCTCTCTGACTCGGGAAGGTCAGCCTTTTTGTTGTGTGCTGGCCTTCAACTGATTAGATGAGGCCCATCCACAATGACGGGTGTGCAATCTGCTGTGTTCAGTGTACCAATGTAAATGTTGATGTCATCCAGAAACACTCAGAATAATATTTGACCATATATCTGGGCACCTCATAGACTAATCAAGTTGATACATAAAAGGAACTATCCCAGGCAGGAAAGCACAGCTTTGGGTGGGAGAGAAGCTTCTCAGTAGGCAGGGTTCTTGTTGCACATGGTGCTTGGATTTTGGAGGGGTTTGCTGGAAGGTGGTCAGGATGCCGAGGTCAGCATCCAGCATGCTGGTAGGATGGGTGCTCTCAACAGGTCCCCTTCCTCCTTAACTTCCTGGAGCCACAGCATTAGCAAGTTATAAGAACAAGAAGAAGCCGGTGTGAATATCCACTCATTAGAGAAGCAGACTGAGGAACCCTGGAGTCAGAAAGGCCTCTGAGATCATCTGGTTCAACCCCTCTCACCTCACCTGCGAGGAATATTAGCCCTGATGGATTGGGCAGCCTGCCAAGGTCACACAGCCGGTGAGCGGGGAGCCAGGCTGGTCCCGGGCTGGCAGCTTCGTCATCATTATCCAGAAGGCAAAGGTTGTCTCTCAGTCCCTGGGGGGATTAGTGCCTCTCTTGAAGCAGTTCCAAAGTGAGGAAGGCTGGGCAGAGCACGTGCCAAGATCTCAGCAAGTCGCTTCCGCCTGGGCAGCTGTGCTGGGTACTGGGCACAGTGCCAACAGTACCCCTCAGCTTGAGGAGTGACCCTGTGACTAGCCCCAGGTATACAGGTGGGGTTTGACACTTTGGTTGGGAAGCCTGACATGTGGTGAGGGGGTACATGAGCCCAGGTGACCAGGGCCCCCAGGGTATATAGGTAGAGGGGAGGGTCCTCTTCAGCAGAGGGCCCTGGCTCTACTCTGGGCAGCTGGCACCCTGCCCCCACTGCCAGTTTGTAATCACTAAGCACCAGCCAGACCGGCACCAGCAGCCTGTATTGGCCGCCCCTCTGATGCATCTAGAACGTGCTGAATACCTCTTTGGTGGGCCACTCTCTTCTTCATGATACCACCCTGTGCTTTCCTCCCAGGCCGCCTGACCATGATGAATCCTGTTGGGACCTGCATGTGGTCAGATAAACCTCAGGGTTAGAGGGCAGGGAGCCTGAGATGACCTCAGTGACCTTGACTAATAACCAACTGACAGCCAGAGGGAGGAAGCGACTTACCTGGTGTCACTCAACCCAGTGGGACCAGGATGGAGCTGGAGCTGGGACTGTGCTCTTCAGCGCCTGCTTCCTTTGCTGACCTGAATGTGTCTGTGTTCTCTTGTCCCTGGTGGAATGGAGGGAGCACTGACTTGGGCTGGAAAGGCAGTGTAGATGGCTGCACGGTTAAGGACATGGGTTTTGGAGTCAGGATGCCTCTGTCCCTTCCTCACTTGCCCTATGGCTTTCCATAAAATGGCAGTGTCTGTGGGGTACCACCTCATGGGGTTGTCTTGAGAGTTAAATGAGAAGCTGAATGGCATGCACTTAGCAGAGACCCCAGCACGCACTGTTTCTTGAATGGTGATTACTGCACTATTGACAGTTGAGTCTTTGAGACCTTGGCCCAACTACTGACCTCTGAGCTATGGCAAGGAGTCAGGTGAGGAGGGGCCTGGGTGCACCATAGCCCCTCTGAGACTCACTGTGACAGATCTGTGAGAACTGCAGGTGAAGCCGCTTGGTGAACAGGGAAGCCCCCACAGTGTAAGGGGTGTAGCCATGACAGATCTGGTGTGAAAGCCTGTCCCCCGTGGCTTTACCCCATTAGCATGTGGCCCCAGGACTCTCTGGAGGCAGAACTCACCATGCCCAGGCTGGAAGATTGCGTGCGTGGGATACTGGCCCTTTGTGCAAGTGTGGTCTGTTGAGACTCAGAAGGCACAAGCCCAGATGCACATCTGCCTCCATGTGCCGCAGCCCTGCGAAGTCCCTGCTGGGCCCTGGCTCTGTCTGCAGCACAGGGGTCCGGGGATGCCCGCCCTCTCACAGTTGGCCTGAGGATATTGGTGCCACCTGTGCTAGCCTGACCCCTGCTCCTCATCTCAGTGGACATGCCAGCATTTCCACGTCTGGGGGCTATTCACAGGAGCATGTTTTGCTTTCTGAAGCTGTGGGTATTCTCTGTCCACTTCTTGAAAGGGTGGAGCCCTAATTGTTTGGAGGACCTACCCTTCAGATTATCAGCATCTGTTACCACACCCCCATGTTTCCTGCTAGCTTCTTAAAGGATTTTGTGTATGTGAAGCACAAACCCAATGAGGGCTCCTGGTCCACCTTTCCCAGTTGCCTGCCTTTAGTCCTGGCATCCCAGACCCAGCATAGCCTGGCCCCACTTTCTTTGGGGGCCACTCCCCATTTCCTTCTACCTCATGAGCATTAGGCTTAAGGCAACAAGAACCCTGATTTTCACCTCCACATCCCCTAGCTTTTCTCTCTCCCAGACTTGGTTTATGCTTGTTCTGCCCCAGTTACCCTTTCTCCTGATGGCCTCATCTTCCTCCTCTCCTTGAGAGCCTTCTATACCTGGGCCTACCCCTCGCTGTTGGTGACACCAGGCAGGTTTGTCAGCATCCCTGGCCCTCAAGATGTCTCCTTGCATAAAGACTTGAGAGTCTGTGAAATGCCACCTCCTCCCTGAAGTTTTACTGAATCCTAGGGCTGGATTTCCTTTTTGCTTTCTTGGAGGTGCTAGTACGTGCAGCACTCTAAGGCCCTGGGAGCCAGCAGAACTAGGCTGTTCCTGGCTTAGCCTCTGCTCCTGTCTGAACCTCAGTTTCTGAATTACAAAATGCAGTATAACTCTTGCCTCTCTGTCTTGAGGATGAGGAGTAGTTTACTGCCAATGCCCAGGACATAGGACAGTGCCTGGTGCAGGCAGGTGCTCACTCTGTCCAACTGAGTGCTTACAGATGATGGTGTCCCGATTCTCCTGCTAAGCCACAAGTTCTGAAGAGACAGGAACCTCATCTAATGCCACAGGAGTGCTCAGCATCTGGCCTCAGGTCCAACGTGGCACATAGTAGGGGCTCAGTGAGTATTCGAGGAAGAAGACAAGGCACCCCACTTGCCTGTGTAGTTGGATCTTGCTTGTAGTTAATGAGGATTTAGAAAGCAGTCTCCTAAGTAGAAGTGGTTTCTTTAAAAGGAGGCCCGTTCGCCCCCTGCCTTTGGCCCCCAGAGCAGCAGGCGCGCCTCAGTGAGTCTCCACGGGGGATGGCGCCAGAATGCGGGCCTGCAGCTGCTCCGAGGCCTCCCGCACGCAAAGGCAGTCACTGGAAGATGTGGAGTGATGGCAGGGCTGAAGGACATGGCACATCATTGCTGACAGCGCTCCACGGTAAGGTCTGCATGGCCTTTTTACTCACAGTGAAAGCAATTGCTTGTCATCAGGTTTGCAGACTTTGTCTACCCTCTAGTAGTTTAGGCCAGAGGGGATCACAAGAAGAGCCTGTCCTATACTGATGACCAATGGAAGGGAGCAAACCCAGGCACCCTGACTCCAGACTTGGGCCTTTCCCTCGCCCTAGGGCTGAGAATAAAAGATCTAGCAGTACAGTTTCCGCCAGGCAGCCACAGGCCCTGCTCTGCTTCCGAGGTGACCATTGTTCTTGTCCCACAGCCCTCTGTTGCGTGGGTGTTTCTGTGCTTGCCTGGAAAAGAGATGGCAGAAGAACTCCAATTAGTCAGTCTCCTGGCTCCTAGACAGCTCCGGAAACTAGACTAGATAGAGGAGGAGGAGGTAGGGCCTCCTGCCGTGTGACGGTTGGGGTGGCTCCAGCTCCATCTCTGAGCTGCCCTGCCCTGCCCTTGCCGGCCTGCAGCACAACCCAGAGCCCCCCTGCTGCCCCTTGCCACTCACCCTCAGCCTCCGAGGAACCCCTGAATTCAGACATTGAAGCACCCTGATTAGGGGGAGGATTCTTCTCTAGCAGATGTTTGAATGATTTAGATGGGGAGCAAGTCGTCTCCCTTTGGATGTGTCACCTGGAACTTGGCTGGTTTTGTCACATGTCTAATTAGGAAGAGCTGCCTGCCACTCCCTAGGAGCTCATCACTCACTCCCTGGTGCCCGGTGTGCTTTTAACACCTCAGGGACCTGACTGCAGTAGATGCCCTGGCCCCCAGAAGACCAGAAACAAGACAGACTGATTAAAAAAAAAAAAAAAAAAAAGATGCCAGAAAGCGCCTGGGAAAAGCCAGAGAGCCCTGGTCCAGGAGTTAAGAGCCTGGGACCTAGTCCTTGTGACTTTCTTCCCTTCCCCAGGCCTCAGTTTCCCCTCTGTAAAGTGGGGTGACTAAACACACATGAGATCTTCCCTGTGTGTTTTACGTTATGTACAAGAACTGACCTGGATGGCTCCCACGTGGGGATGTCAGATTGTCAAAGCACCACTGAACTCGGGAGCTGTGGACCCAGAAATAGGAACAGGCTCCAAGGTTGGTGTTGGGACCCTCCCATTCCCAGTGCAGTGTTGGCCTCTGAGGCTTCAGTCAGCAGGCCTTCTGTGGCTCTGCAGGCAAAGACAGCCTCGGAGGAGGAAGAGTCTTGGAGATAGGGCTCCAAAGAAGCCTCCAGGAGTGGTCATTGAAATGATAATATTCACTAAACGCCTTCTGCACCAGGCACTGTTCTAAACATTTGATGTATGTGGAGTCATTTAATCCTGGTAACATCCTTCTCCAGTGGGTGCGGTTGTCTTCCCTCTAGAGATGAGGAAACTCAAGTAACTTGCCCCAGGTCACCTGTTGGAGCCAGGATTTGGGCCAAGCAGTCTGGTGGGATCCGCATTTTCACCCAGCACACAGTGCTGCTGTGCCTGTTGGTTCACCTGGACTGAGGACTTTGCCTCCCTCCGGGTGGTTGGTGTGGGGCAGCCCCAGTCAGTGGCACGTGCATTGTTCCAGAAATGCAGCCCTTCCTGACACCACTGGGGCCCTGAGCCTAATCTACCTGAAACCCTGGCGTCTCAGGCACAGATCCCTGGTGGCTGCAAAGCCATGTGAAAGAGATCAGATGGCACAGCTGGCATGCCCACCACTGGCAGAATAGAGGTTTCCTGGACCGAGAGGTAGTGGCAGGGCCTGGAAATGGAAAGCCATACAACTCTACCTAGCTCTGTCACCCTATGATTAGGGAGTGGTATGAATTCCCAGACAAGCCCAGCTGGGAAAATTAGAAGTGAAGGGCCTACAGGTCAGCGTCTGTCATTTCCAGCGAGGCTCCTGCACGTCGGTGCCAGCCTGTGTCCTGCCCAGCTCCTCCCTGCCCAGAGGTTCCCAGGCATTGCTCCTTAAACACTCCTGGGGGTGCCACCCTGCAGTACTTAAGGCCATCCAGAAACCCATTTCCATCTGCCTCCAGCATCATCTCCTACTGGGCACCTGTAAGTCCCCAGCCCTCCCGAGCAACCTCATGTACACCTTAAGCTTCTGATTCCCTGGGCCTCTGCCTCAGTTCTTCCTCTGTCTGGTACCCATTTTCTCTGCCACATCACTGTGCCATGATCTCCTGTCTAATTCTTTAAGGTCCTCTCAGGTTCCCCCGATGGAAGCCTGTCTCTTAGTTATCAAACTGTGGTATCAAGTCTGCTCCCAGTAAATTGGAGCTCTGCCTCTCCTACTAAGGGCTTCATGAAGGCCAGGACTGTGTCTCATTCCCCTTCATCTCCTCTCATACTGGGCATTCAGTAGATGGTTGGTTGTGAGGACAGGTGGATGCCAGCACCGCTGGAAAAGATGGGGAGGGGGCACCAGAGAGCCCTGCTGATTTCCTTGGTCTCAGTTTTCCAGAGAGCAAAGCCAAGCCTTTTTTTTTTTCTGTTCCTGAAGGGAAGGTAAAGAGGTAAAGAACAGGTTTCTTCTGATGTTTACCATAAGGCATGTTATGTATCATTTCATTAGATGCTTATTCATCTTTCCTTTTTGAGACGGAGTTTTACTGTTTCCCTCAGGCTGGAGTAAAGTAGCGGGATCTCGGCTCACTGCCACCTCCGCCCCCTGGGTACAAGTGATTCTCCTGCCTCAGCCTCCTGAGTAGCTGAGATTAGAGGAACCCACCACCATGCCCAGCTAATTTTTTTGTGTTTTTAGTAGAGACGGGGTTTTGCCATGTTGGCCAGGCTGGTCTCCAACTCCTGTCCTCAGGTGAGCCACCACGCCTAGCCCATCTTCTTTGAAAATATATATTTGAGACTCTCCATAATGAAATGTTTAGACATACTTCATTTTATATTGCACATTGCTTCATTGTGGTTTGCAGGTATTGCATTTTTTGTTTTTTATAAAATGAAGGTTTGTAGCAATCTTCTGTCCAGTAAGTCTGTCAGCATGTGCTCACTTTGTGTCTCTGTGTCCCATTTTGGTAATTCTCATAATATTTCAAATCTTTTTTACTATTATTATACTTGTTTTGGTGACCTGTGATCACCATATGTTACTATTTTACTATTTTGATGTTACTATTGTAATTGTTTTGGGGCACCACAAAGTGCACCCACATAAGATGGTGAACTTAGTAAATGTTATGTGTGTTCTGACTGCTCCACCGACTGGCCATTCCTCTCTTTCCCTCTCCTTGGACCTCATAAAACACAAGAATGTTGAAATTAGGCCTGTTAATAACTCAACAATGGCCTCTACATTTTCAAAGGAAAGGAAGAGTCACACATCTCTCACTTTAAACCAAAACCTTAGAAATTTTTGGCCTAGTGGGGAAGGCATGTCAAAAACCGAGATCGGCCAAAGGCTAGGCCTCTTGCACCAAAGAGTTAGCCAGGTTGTGGATGCAAAGGAAAAGTTGTTGAAGGAAATTAAAAGTGTTACTCCCGTGAATACACAATTGATAAGAAAGCAGAACAGCCTTATTGCCAACGTGGAGAAAGTTTGGTCTGGAAAGAAGCTCAAACCAACCACAAATTCTCTTAAATCAAAGCCTAATCTGGAGCAAGGCCCTAATTCTTCAATTCTATGAAGGCTGAGAGAGTAGAGGAAGCTTCAGAAAAGCTAACAGAGGTTGGTTCATGAGGTTTAAGGAAAGAAGCTGTCTCCAAAGCATTGGAAGTGCAAGGTGAAGCAGCAAGTGCTGATGTAGAAGCTGCAGCAAGTTAATCAGAAGATCTAGCTAAGATCACTGATGAGGGTGGTTAGGCAAAACAACAGATAGACAAAGCAGCCTTCTATTGGAAGAGATGCTATCTAGGACTTTCAGAGCCATAGAGGAGAAGCCAATGCCTGACTTCAAAGAACAGGCTGGCTCTCTTGTTAGAGACTAATGTAGCTGATGACTATAAGTTGAAGCCAGTGATCATTTCCATTCTGAAAATCTTAAGGCCCTTGAGAATTATCCCAAATCTACTCTGCTGTTGCCCTGTGAATGGAACAATAAAGCCTGGATGATGATAGTTCCTCTGTTTACAGCATGGTTTACTGAATATTTTAAGCCCACTTTTGAGACCGACTGTTCAGGAAAAAAAGATTCCTTTGAAAATATTACTGCTTATTGACACGGCTCCTGGTCACCCAAGGGCTCTGCTGGAGATGTACAAGGAGATGAATGTTGTTTTCTTTTCTTTTCTTTTTTTTTTTTTTTTTGAAAGAAAAAGAAGAAAGAAAGAAAGAGCGAAAGAAAAAGAATGAAAGAGAGGAAGAAAGTGGAAGAGAAAGAGGGAGAGAGAACGGGATTCTTGTTCTATTGCCCAGGCTAGAATGCAGTCTAAAAATGGGTATTAAAAACCTCCTTTATGCCAATAATTGTGCTTAACAATGGAGACAGGAAGGAATAAGGGATAAAAATAACAAACAAGCAGCCAACCAATATTTTATTTAAACCTGTGAAATGCTATGCAATTGCTGAGAAGTGATTGACTTCCAATTATGTGGTCACTTTTAAAATAGGTGTCATGTAATACTGAGAAAAATGTATGTTTTGTGGATTTAGGGTGGAGAGTTCTGTAAATATTTGTTAAGCTTACTTGTTCCAAGTCTGAGTTCAAGTCCTGGATATCCTTGTTAATTTTCTGTCTCGTTGATCTGTCTAATATTGACAGTGTAGTGTTAAAGTCTCCCACTATTATTGTGTGGGAGTCTAAGTCTCTTTGTGAGTCATTAAGAACTTGCCTTATGTATCTGGGTGCTCCTGTATTGGGTGCGTATATATTTAGGATCGTTGGCTCTTCTTGTTTCATTGATCCTTTTACCATTATGTAATGTCCTTCTTTGTTTCTTATGGTCCTTGTTGCTTTAAAGACTGTTTTATCAGAGACGAAAATTGTAGCTTCTTCTTTTTTTTTTTTTTTTGCTCTCCATTTGGTTGGTAAATCTTCCTCCATCCCTCTGTTTTGAGTCTTTGTGTATCCTTGCATGTGAGATGGGTCTAGATACAGCATACCGATGGGTTTTAGCTTTTTATCCAATTTGCCTGTCTGTGTCTTTTGATTGGGACATTTAGTCCATTTAAATTTAGGATTAATATTGATATATGTGAGTTTGATACTGCCATTTAATGCTAGCTGGCTGTTTTGCCCATCAGTTGATGTAGAGTCTTCATTATGGTGATGCTCTTTACCTTTTGGTATTTTTTTGGAATGGCTGATACTGGTTGTTCATTTCTATTTGTAGTGATTCTTTAAGAAGCTCTTGTAAAGCAGGCCTGGTGGTGATGAACTCTCCGAGTGCTTGCTTGTTCGCACAAAATTTTATTTTTCCTTCACGGATGACGCTGAGTGTAGCAGGCGCTGAGCGGCGGGGTTGAAAAGTCTGTGCGGGGCGGCTCTGCC
>CAUYLG010008928.1:0-85544 GCA_963573385.1 Cacajao melanocephalus
GGGGATTGGCACAGCTTTGGCGGGCTAAGGCTGGGCCATGATTGGTTGCTCAGTGTTACCAGGCAGACTGAGGTCTATAGGTGATCTCCCGGATGTGGAGATCAAGAGGGAGGGGAGAGGTAGAGGTTTTTCTACCAAACAGATACCTGTCTGACGTATTCACTGGGCTGTAAAAGTGTACAGAACAATGCTTATAATGCCAGGTGCTGTGGTTCACACTTACAATCCCAGCACTTTGGGAGGCTGAGGCGGGAGGATCACTTGAGATCAGGAGTTTGAGGCCAGCCTGGGCAACATACTGAGATCCATGTCTCTTCAAAAAAATGCAAAAATTAGCTGGGCATGGTGGTGCACACCTGTGGTCCCAGCTACTCCAGAGATTGAGGTGGGAGGATTGCTTGAGCCTGGGAGGTACAGGATGCAGTGAACAGTGATTGTGCCACTGCACTGCAGCCAATGCCACAGGGTGAGACTCAAAAGAAAAAAAAAGCTGGATAATATATATAAATAAATATATATATATTTTAGTTTTTATGGGTACACAGTAGGTGTTTATGGTGTACATGAGATATTTTGATACAGGCATACAATGCATCATAATCACATCACGGTAAATGGGGTGTCCATCATCTCAAGCATTTATCCTTTCTTTGTGTTACAAACACGACATTTATATCCTTTTAGTTATTTTAAAATGTACAATACATTGTTGTTGACTGTAGTCACCCTGCTGTGCTCCCAAGTACTAGCTCTTATTCTCTCTACTGTATTTTTGTACCTTCTAACCAGAATACTCGATAATATTTGTCAGTGAACATGCTGTGACAGGATGTTTTAGAAGAAAATAAAGAAAAAAACCAAATTCCAGCCAGGTGTGGTGGCTCACGCCTGTAATCCCAGCTCTTTGGGAGGCTGAGGTGGGTGGATTGCCTGAGGTCAGGAGTTTAAGACCAGCCTGGCCAACATAGTGAAATCCCATCTCTACTGAAAATACAAAAAATTAGCTGGGCATGGTGGCAGGTGCCTGTAGTTCCAGCTACTCAGGAGGCTGAGGCAGGAGAATCTCTTGAACCCTGGAGCGGAGATTGGAGTGAGCCAAGATTGTGCCATTGCATTCCACCCTGGGCAACAAAAGCTAAACTCCGTCTCAGAAAAAAAAAGAAAAAAACAAAAAAAACCCTACATTATTTTAAAATGTGTTAGTGAACAATTAGGGTTGCTTTGAGACTTGTGCCTGGGACACACAGCCATTTAAAAATCATGATCATCATGCCAGGTCTGGTGGCTCACGCCTGTAACACCAGCGCTTTGGGAGGCCAAGGCGGGTAAATCACCTGAGGTGAAAGGTTGGAGACCAGCCTGGCTAACATGGGGAAACCCCATCTCTACAAAAAATATAAAAATCAGCCCAGTGTGGTGGCATGTGTATGTAATCCCAGCTACTTGGGAGGCAGAGGCAGGAGAATTACTTGAACCTAGGAGGTGGAGGTTGCAGTGAGATGGGATTGCATCACTGGACTCCAGCCTGGGCACCAGAGCAAGGCTGTGTCTCAATAAAAAAAAAACAAAAACTTGATCATCGGTGGGGTGTGGTGGCCTATGCCTGGAATACCAGCACTGTGGGAGGCCAACATGGGCAGATTATCTGAAGTCAGGTGTTTGAGTTTGGCCTGGCCAACATCGTGAAAACCCATCTCTACTAAAAATAGAAAAATTAGGTGGATGTGGGGATGTGCACCTGTAATCCCAGCTGCTGGGGAGGCTGAAGCATAGAATTGCTTGAACTCAGATGGCAGAGGTTGCAGTGAGCAGAGATCACCACACTGCATTCTAATCTGGACAATAGAGGGAGACTCCATCTCAAATAAAATCTAAAATAAATAAAATCAAGATAATTTAACAGATACATATATTGTATTCACTGTGTTCAGAGCTCTGTTGTAAACGTTTTTACAAATGCTTTTAACTCATTTAGTCCTCTGCTTTTTTTTTTTTTTTTTTTTTTTTAGACAGAGTCTCACCCTGTCACCCAGGCTAGAGTGCAGTGGCGTGATCTCGGTTCAAGCGATTCTCCTGCCTCGGCCGCACAAGTAGCTGGGATTACAGGCGTGCGCCCCCACACCCAGCTAATTTTTTGTATCTTGAGTGGAGATGGTGGTTTCACCATGTTAGCCAGGCTGGTCTCGACCTTCTGACCTAGTGAACCACCCTCCTCGGCCTCCCAAAGTGGTGGGATTTCAGGCGTGAGCCACTGCATCTGGCCCATAATGCCGTTTTATAGATGAGGGAAGGAGTCACAGAGCCTACACAACTTTCCCAAGATCACAGTTAGTAAGGGGCAGAGCTATGATTCAAAGCCAAGCTTATTACCCGACTCTTGTGCACTAAGTTTTTCTGACTCTGAAGAAGAAGATAATGATGCTGAAGGTTCTACTTTCGGTGGAAAGGAGTAGGAAGGCACTAGGCACTGCTAGCCTCAGTGGGCCTGCATCTTTGTCTTTCCTTCTCATTCGAACAAAGTGAAAGAATGGGAAAATGCCATCGGAGTGAAAGAGAGGCCGGCGTATTTTCCTGAAATGCGCGGCGGGCAAACCCAAACCCGTTTCCCGGGTGTCCAGGCAGTAGCCTGCAACATCTCCAAGACCCGCCAGCCCTGGCCCAGCAGCTGGCACCTCCCAAGCCCCTACCGGCCGGGAGCCTCCGCCGCGTGGCTGCGCCGCGCCCAGCCTGGGAGAAAAGTTTCCAAACGACGCTGCTCGGCGCTGATTGGTTGAGGCGGACGCGGTCCCGTGGCGCGGCAGCCAATGGGCGGCGCCGGCCGCGGGCTCCGGGGCGGGGTCCAGCAGGCCGGGACCGCACCACCCCTCGCCGCCGCCGCCGCCTTGTCCTCGCCGCCCGGGTAAGTGCGGGGCTGCGCGGGGCTGGGGTCGGGTGGCTACCGGGGTACCTTCACCACGACTGGGAAAGCCCCTCTGCCTCACCACGGGACCCCGGGCCACCGCCTAGCAGGGACCGCCACGCTCCTCGCCTGCGTGTCGCTTTCCGGCCGCCTAGATTCCCCTGGTCCCGGGGCTCCAAAATTCCGCTTCCCTGGAGCCTGCGGTCCTAAGAAGTTAGGCACAGAGTGCGTTGCCACCCGGGCGTCTCTTGTGCCCGCCCCTCGCCCTTGCCAACTTCGTTTCTCTTTCTGCGCTGGTCTGTCTCCCACCCCGTTGCCCTCTCCTCCTTCCGGGACTTTCTTGAGTTGTTCTGCCTTGCCCGTCCCCAAATCCCGCTTCCAGGCTCCATCCTCTTTCTGCTTTTCCTCCCTCCCCATACTCCTCTCCTAGTTTCTTTTCTCTCTTTCTCTTACCCTGTGATTCTGCCATCTACTTCTCTGAGCCCCCAGGCCTCCCCATTGCAGCGCTGCCCCCGCCCTCACACCCACTATCCCGCCCTTGCAGGCTTCTTTCCAAAAACCTCCCTCCCTCCCTCTGGGAACATGTTTGGGGCAGTCTCCTCCTCTCTGCTTTGCTCCGGTCTCTGCCGCAGGACGGTTCAGGTTTCTCCTGACAGCACTTTGGGGAGGGATTGGGTAAAGGACGAAAACGCTTATTCCGCAGCTTGAGCGATGTCTGGGCCCACCTGCCTCTCTGAGGTCCTGGGAAACCCTGCTGTCACCTTGACATCGCTTTTGGGGAAGCGACTTTTTCTTATCCGAGCCATCTCAGGCTCTCTGCCTCCTAAGGGCTTTGAGATTCCCTGATTGCTTTGTCTGGGGTTAGTACCAGGTTGTGCCTCTTAATTTCTACTTTGAGCCAGAGGCCCTTTTTAACTTTCCAAAGAAAAGGCCTTTGCAGTATGAGCTGGGCAGGTTCATCATTTCTAGGGTAATTTGGCATTTTAGGACGTGGGTAGGGTGCTTTGACGATGAATTGGATCCCAGCTACTCACGCAGCCTCTTGCTACCTGCCCACTCTAGCCTCCATCACCTCATTGGTATACAACCCATTTTTCTTTTTTTTTTTTGTTTTTGAGACAGTCTGCTTCTGTTGCCGAGGCTGGAGTGCAATGGCGCAAACTCGACTCACTGCAACCTCCGCCTCCCGGTTTCAAGCGATTCCCATGCTTCAGCCTCCCCAGTAGCTGGGACTACAAGCATGCACCACCACGCCTGGCTAACTTTTTGTAGTTTTAGTAGAGACGGGGTTTCACCGTGTTAGTCAGGATGGTCTCGATCTCCTGACCTCATGATCCACTTGCCTTTGCCTCCCAAAGTGCTGGGATTACAAGTGTGAGCCCCCGCCAGCCTGCAGCCTGTTTTGAGCCTTTCCTTTTAGTGTGTCTTTTGTGTAGGATTAAATGCAGATGATCTGTGCCCCTGAAGTGTCAGGGGCCTTTGATTCATGTATTTTAGCTCATGTTGCATAACAGTTTATTAACTTGGCTTATTCTGTTAGGATGTTATTTCTGTTTTCAAAGTGTGTTAATTATTGTAGTATTTTTTTATTATTTTTTTGAGACGGAGTTTCACTCTCTCACCCAGGCTGGAGTGCAATGGTGTGATCTCGGCTCACTGCAACCTCTGCCTCCTAGGTTCAAGCGGTTCTTCTGCCTCAGCCTCCCGAGTAGCTGGGACTACAGGTGCACACCACCAGGGCCCTATTATTATTATTATTATTATTATTATTATTTATGTAGAGGCAGAGTCTCGCTTTGTTGCCCAGGCTGGTCTCAAACTCCTGGACTCAAGCAGTCCTCCTGCTTTGGCCTCCCACTGTGCTGAGATTACTTATAGGCATGAGCCACTGCACCCAGCGCAAAGTGTGTTCTTTCTCCTTAGAATGTGGGCTGAGAAATGACACTCCTTTTCTTCACAAGGTCATTTCTTAACATGAGCATGCCTATGTACAGAAAGTTTGTGCCTGCCGCTAGTACTATGGGTGCGCCTCATGCAATGAATGTAGGTGCTTTTTGTGTGACTCCCTCAGCAGTGCCCAGCATTTAGTAGGTGTTCAAGAAATGCTTGAAAGGGATGGAGAAGGCAAAACCACAGTGGGACAAATTCTTTCCCTGGCCCTTGGTTCAGTAGAATAAAATTATCCTGGAATAATAGCTATTTTATTTATTGTCCAAGTTTTTGTTTGTTTTTTGAGACAGGCTCTTGCTCTATCGCCCAGGCTGGAGTGCAATCACAGCTCACTGCAGCCTCAACCTCCCAGACTCAAGCAATCCTCTTGCCTCAGCCTCCCAAGTAGCTGAGACTAGAGGCACATGCCACCATGCCTGGCTAATTTTTCAAATTTTTTGTAGAGATGGAGGTCTCACTGTGTTGCCCAGGCTGGTCTCGAACTCCTAGGCACAGGTGATGCTCCTGCCTCAGCCTCCCAAAGTGCAGGGGTGGGAGAGAGCCACAGCACCTGGCCTAAGCTTTTTAAAATCTCAAAAGCAATCTATGCTTACTGTATATATGTGTATGTAGTTTACCTTAAAGCAATGTGTCAGGTACAAATCCACAGGGCCTGCTTCACCCCCATTCTGATGCATCCTCCAGACCCTTTTCTATTCTGTGTGCAGAAAGAGGGAAATAAACAACAATGGGCACCCATTTTTAACCTATCATGAGCTTTCTTCCGTATTAGTACATACAGTTCTTAACAACTACCTTGTTTTCCATTCAGTACTTGGTTGACATTGAGGTTTCCAATTTTCCACATTCGTGAATGATGTGCATCTTTGAACATGGGTCCTTGCCTGCCTAGTATTTTTGTAGGTTGTTGATTATAAATGTGGAAAGCACAAAGACAGAAGCCAGGCTTGCTGACTCTTGAGTGTTGTTGCCCCAGTGATGTCACTTCTGCAAAATGCAAAGCCTGTGTCCTGGCTGTCGGAGCAGAGCGTGTGCTGACATTTGGCAACCTCTTTCTCTTCCCTCCTGCTCTTCTGTTTGTTTTGATTGGGAAGGGTATGGAGTGGGGTTGGAGAAGGGTGTTGAGTTAATTACTGATGGTTTCTCTGTGTTTATTGCTCCTGACTAGCTGTGCTGGCTTTCTTCTCTTGGAGCAAAGCTGAAAGAGATTGCTTTGCTTTTTTTTCCAGAGTTTTAAAATCGGAGGCGTGAGTCTCAAGTATATTTTCAGACTTTTTTGTTAGCTTTAACCATGTAAAAATGTGACAAAAAGAAAAAAGCATGTGGAAACAATTTTTTTTTTTTTTGAGACGGGGTCTTGCTCAGTCTCCAGGCTGGAGTTCCGTGGGGTGATCTCTGCTCACTGCAACCTCCGCCTCCCAGGCTCAAACGATCTTCCCACCTCAGCCTCCTGAGTAGCTGGGACCACAGGCATGCATCACCACACCTGGCTAATTTTTTGCATTTTTGGTAGAGAGAGGGTTTGATCATGTTGCCCAGGCTGATCTCTAACTCCTGAGCTCAAGTGATCTGCCTGCCTCACCCTCCCAAAGTACTGGGATTATATGTGTGAGCCACCACGCCTGGCCAGGAACAAATTTTTGAAGGAAACATAGATCTCAGTTGTGCAAAATACTTTTTGTGCCACTAGGTCCTAGTTTGTCATTGTTCCTTGCATGCTCCCATCAGATTTGTCCACAGAGCTGCTGGGGCATGATGGTGTGATGGTGTATTGAGAATGCAGGTTAATGGTCACAGATGACAGAAATGCATGTGGGATCCACTTTTAAGATAGCAGGTACAAAGTTGTGTATACTGAGACCAGGCATTCACACCTGCCTATGATAGTGCCTTTTATTTTTTATTTTATTTTTTTGGAGACAGAGTCTTGCTCTGTCACCAGGCTAGAGTGCAGTGGTGTGATCTCAGCTCACTGCAACCTCCGCCTCCCTGGTTCAAGTGATTCTCCTGTCTCAGCCTCCCGAGTAGCTGGGACTACAGACACGCACCACCACACCCAGCTAATTTTTGTATTTTTAGTAGAGACAGGGTTTTACCATGTTGGCCACGGTTGTCTCAATCTCCTGATCTTGTGATCCTCCCACCCACCTTAGGCTCCCAAAGTGCTGGGATTACAGTTGTGAGCCACTGCACCTGGCCTATAGTGCCTTTTAAAAGACTGTGAGGGCTGGGCACGGTGGCTAATGCCTGTAATCCCAACACTTTGGGAGGCCAAGGCCGGCAGATCACCTGAGATCAGGAATTCGAGACCAGCCTGGCCAACATGGTGAAACCCCGTCTCTCCTAAAAATACAAAAAATTAGCTAGGCATGTGCCTGTAATCCCAGCTACTATGGGAGGCTGAGGCAGGATATTTGCTTGAACTCAGGAGGCGGAGGTTGCAGTGAGTTGAGATCACGCCATTGCACTCCAGCCTGGGCAACAAAGAGAGAGTCTGTCTCAAAAGAAAAAAAAAAAAGACAGTTTGGGCCAAATGAAACAAGTGAATCTGACCCCCAGTCAGTCAGTTTGCAACCCCTGGGAAGCCTAGTACTTGAATGCAAAGACCCCTTGAACTTGGGTCTAGTTTACCTCTGCCGCTCACATGCACATTTAGAGATGGCCAAGGCATACAATGTTTCTGCTTCCAGGAAACAGAGTGGTTGTCCTGCTTAGCCATCTCTTACAGTTGCACAGCTTAGGGAGGATAATGTTGCAAATGATTTTTGAAATGTCCAGCACACAGCAAACAGAAGGTCGGATTCAGTACTTAATGCTGGAATAAGGGAACCCTTGCAAGTCATCTTGCCTGCTTTCTGTGGCGGAGAGTAGTGCAGTAGGTCTGACGTTTTCATGCTGTTTATTTACTTTTTGAGACAGAGTCTTGCTCTGTTGCCCAAGCTGGAGTGCAGTGGTGCGATCTTTGCTCACTGCAACCTCTACCTCCAGGTTCAAGCAATTCTCATGCCTCAGGCACCCAAGTAGCTGGGACTACAGGCACGCTCCACCATGCCTGGCTAATTTTTGTGTTTCTATTAGAGGCAGGGTTTCACCATGTTTCCTAGGCTGGTCTCGAGCTCCTGGGCTCAAGGGAGCCACCTGCCTCAGCCTCTCAAAGTGCTGAGACTACACAAGTGCATCATGATGCCTAGCTGATTTTTGTATTTTTGGAAGAGATGGGGTTTCACCTTGTGCTGGTCTTGAGCTCCTGGGCTCAAGCAGTCTGCCCACTTCCATCTCCCGAAGTGCTGGGATTATAGGTTTGAGCCACCATGCCTGGCCTTTCTCTGACATTTTTAGATGGGAAAGGCAAAATCTTATATTTTTAAGATTGCTGTTTCATGATAAAGTGAAGTGCAGCTGTTACTTCTTCTTTGCCTCCAGCATCTCTCTTCCCTAAGGATTGCTTTTAAAATGTAAGGGTTTTTGGTTGAAATGCTGTTCCTGTGATTTTTGTCCCTTGGTTGGAATGAACAATTTTGCAGGCTGTGACATAAATCCAGTTCTCTGCTTCGTTTCTCCTCAGTCCCTGAAATCCAAAACCACATACCTCCCGTCAGCCCGCTTGTAATTAGAACCTGCCCCACAATGGACGCACCTCCTAAAACATCTCAGATTCATTTCTTTCCTGAGGATTAAGTTTTAAGCCTTACTGGCCAAGATAACAGTGTTTTAAGAAGCTCTTTTCTTTTATTATTATTATTACTATTTTCTCTTTTTGAGACGGAGTCTCGCTCTGTCACCCATGCTAGAGTGCAGTGGTGGGATCTTGGCTCTCTGCAACCTCTGCCTCCCGGGTTCAAGTGATCATCCTGCCTCAGCCTCCTGAGTAGCTGGGATTACAGGTGCCTGCCACCATACTTGGCAAATTTTTTTTTTTTGAGATGGAGTCTTACTCTGTCACCAGGCTGGAGTGCAGTGGCACGATCTCAGCTCACTGCAGCCTCCTCTTCCTGGGTTCAAGCGATTCTCCTGCCTCAGCCTCCCAAGTAGCTGGGACTACAGGTGCTTGCAGCCATGCCTAGCTAATTTTTGTGTTTTTAGTAGAGATGGGGTTTCACCGTGTTAGTCAGACTGGTCTCAAACTCCTGGCCTCAGGTGATCCACCTGCCTCAGCCTCCCAAAGTACTGGGATTACAGGCGTGAGCAACCCTGCCCAGCCACCAATGTCTTAATGGCCACACAATGCTCACTGATATGTGCCTTGGCCCTGGGCTCTTGTTGCTATAGAATTGGTTTGATGACTACATATTAGATGAGATCTGGGTTCATTAGAGCTTATGGCTTGAGCAGGGAGTCCTTGGCCTAGGTTTACGCCTGCTCCTGACCTTGTTAATGACTGCTTTTAACACTCTACGCCCTTTTTATTTTTTTGAGATGGGGTCTTGTTCTGTTGCCCAGGCTGGAGGGCAGTGACACAATCTCTGCTCACTGCAGCCTCTGTCTCCTAGGCTCAAGTGATTTTCCTACCTCAGCCTCCCGAGTAGTTGGGACTGCAGGCACGTGCCACAGCCCCCGACTGAGACTGGGGTTTTCAAGAGATGGGGTCTCCCTCTATTGCACAGGCTGGTCTCAAATTCCTGGGCTCAAGTGATCCTCTTGCCTTGGCCTCCCAAAGCCCTGGGATTAAAGGTGTGGGCCATATTTCACCATGTTGGCCAGGCTGGTCTCGAACTCCTAGCTCAGGGGATTCATCCACCTCGGCCTCCCAAAGTGCTGGGATTACAGGTGTGAGCCACTGTGTCCGGCCTTGGACACAATATTATTTGGATTCCTGATGCTCTTTTGACAAGCTCAGACCCTCAAATAAACTCAGAAAATGGGTGATTACATCAGGCAGGCTCTATCAGCAGGGATTATACAAACCAGTAGCCCAACTGTTGATAGGAGTTTGCTTTCCTGTCGGGTGTGATGGCTCACACATATAATCCCAGGGCTTTGGGAGGCCAAGGCAGGAGGATGACTTGAGCCCAGGAATTTGACACTAGCTTGGGCAACATAGTGAAATCCCCATCTCTTAAAAAAAAATAATAAGCTGGACATGGTGACATACACCTGTAGTCCTAGCTAGTCAGGAGGCTGAGGTAGGAGGATCACTGCAGCCCAGGAGTCCAAGGCTGCAATTAGCCATGACTGTGCTGCTGCATTCCAGCCTGGATGACACATTGACACCCTATCTCTTAGGAAAGAAAAAAAAATCTGCTTCCCTCACCTCTGCTGTGGACAGCTCAAAGTCCTGAGAGCCAGTGCTCTTGCCACCCACATCCTCTGGCTGTTGGCTAATTTGTTTCATCTGCTTTTAGCAAGTTCTTCCGAATTCCATCTCCTTCCTCGTCTTCCCCTCCCAGTTACTCCTGCACTCAGTTCTTTGTCTTTCCTCCTCCACTGGGTAGAAACTCATCTTGCCCACACCGCCAGTGACTGACTTTTCACTCAGCCCAGTGGATATTTTCCAGCCCTTATCTTCCCTGCTTCTCCATTGCATCCTTGTGACACTGGAATGTTTCCCTTGAAACTGTCCCCTCCCAGGACAGCACACTCTTCCTGATTGTCATCTCTGTCACTCCTCATCTCTCTCACTCTGTTTCTTCTCTGCCTCCTTCAGCTATCATTTCTTTCCCTGCCTGCCTTTCCAATATTGGCATTCTTTGGTGTTCATACACAGTCCCTAGGATCTCTCATTGTCACAGGGAAAGAGAAAAACCAGCTACAAACGCATGAGTCTCAAATGGATATTGTTGACCCGATTTCAACCCTGAGTTTTAGCTGCAGTGCTGCATCTCGGTGTGTCGCGGACATGTCAAGCTGTGAACATCTGAGACTGGGTTCGTTCTCTCTCCCTAACCCACCCACCTACCCAAGAGTTTTCCTTTTGGTAGTCTTTTTTTTTTTTTTTTTGAGATGGGGTCTTGCTCTGTTGCCCAGGCTGGAATACAGTGGCATGGTCATGGGTTACCTCTGCCTTGACCTCCCCGGGCTCAGGCGATCCTCCCCGCTCATCCTCTTGAGTAGCTGGAACTATAGACACACCACCATGGCCACCTAGTTTTTGTATTGTTTTGCAGAGATAGGGTCTCACCAGGTTGCCCAGGCTGGTCTGGAACTCCTGGGCTCAAGCATTCCACCTGCTTTGGCCTCCCAGTGTGCTGGGATTACAGATGTGAGGCACTGTACTTTCTGGAATTCTTTATCTCTGGTGATGCGGATGGTGGTGGCACCCAGTTGCCTAAGCTAGAGCTGCAGAAGATGTCCTCACCTCCTTTTTCTCTCTCCCCTGCTCCAAAAAGTCATAATTCATCAAGTTCTGGTCAGTTTACTGGCTAGATAATTTTGGAGTCAGTTTCTGTGCCCTCCACCTTCATTCCTACTTTCTTTTTTTTGTTTGTTTGTGAAATGGAGTCCAGCTCCGTCGCCAGGCTGGAGTGCAATGGTGAGACCTCAGCTCACTGCAACGTCTGCCTCCCGGGTTCAAGCAATTCTCTGGCCTCAGCCTCCCGAGTAGCTGGGATTACAGGCGTGCACCACCATGCCTGGCTAATTTTTTTGTATTTTTAGTAGAGACTGGGTTTCTCCATGTTGGTCAGGCTGGTCTCGAACTCCTAACCTCAGGTGATCTGCACACCTCGGCCTCCCAAAGTGTTGGGATTACAGGCATGAGCCACCATGCCCGGCCCCTAATTTCTTTTTTCAAGATGAGGTCTTACTCTGTTGGTGGCTGGGCGCTGTGGCTCATGTCTTTACTCCCAGCACTTTGGGAGGCTGAGGTGGGTGGATGATGAGATCAGGAGATAGAAATCATCCTGGCCAACACGGTGAAACCTGTCTCTACTAAAAATACAAAAAAATTAGCTAGGCATGGCAGCACATGCCTGTAATCCCAGCTACTCGGGAGGCTGAGGCAGGAGAACCACTTGAACCTGGGAGGCAGAAGTTGCAGTGAGCCGAGATTGCGCCACTGCGCTCCAGCCTGGTGACAGAGCTAGACTCCATCTAAAAAAAAAAAAAAAAAAAGGACAAGGCGGGAGTGCCGTGCCATGATCATAGCTTACTGCAGCCTCAAAGTCCTGGATTCACATGATCCTCCTTTCTCAGCCTCCCAAGTAGCTAGGACTACAGATGTGTTGCACCACACCAGGCTAATTTTTAAAAGTTTTTTTTTGTCGAGGTAGGGTCTTGCTGTGTTGCCCCGGCTGGTCTCGAACTCCTGGCCCCAAGTGTTGTCTTGCCTTGTTCTCCCAACGTGCTGGGATTATAGGTGTGAGCCACTATGCCCGGCCTATTCTCACTTTCTAATGTGGGCCACCTTCCTTTCTTTTTTTCTTTTTAAACAGGATCTCATATCATCACCCATGCTGGAATGTAGTGGCACGATCTTGGCTCACTGCAACCTCTGCCTCCTGTGCTCAGGTGATCCTCCCACCTCAGTCTCCTGT
This sequence comes from Cacajao melanocephalus, assembly GCA_963573385.1. Classification (NCBI taxonomy): domain Eukaryota; kingdom Metazoa; phylum Chordata; class Mammalia; order Primates; family Pitheciidae; genus Cacajao; species Cacajao melanocephalus. The sequence goes on from CAUYLG010008928.1 coordinate 12,322, forward strand.
GTAGCTGAGAACACAGCCATGTGCCACTACACCTGGCTGATTTTTTTTCTATGTCTAGTAGAGGTGGGGTTTCCCCATGTTGCCCAGGCTGCTGTCGAACTCCTGGGCTCAAGCAATCTGCCCACCTTGGCCTGCCAAGGTGCTGGGATTACAGGCGTGACCACCGTACCTGGCCTCCACCCTCCTTTCTTTTTTGCATTGCTGCAAGTGCTCTCCATCTTTGGCCATGTCCTTCCTCTGCCTGTCCATGGCCACCAGGACCAGCTATTTAAGCAGGAGAGCCCATCATATGACATTCAGATCATATCACTGTCTTCCTTAACATCCTCCGGTTGTCTCCCATTGCCACTAAGTCACAGATGGCAAAAGCCATCTATTTCGGTCTGTCCAGGTTCCCCTCCGCCCCTCACCGTTCAACCCAGGCCTACCAGACTCCCTCTACCTCCCCTATAAGTGCCTGGTTGTTTATCCTCATTCCCCTCTGTGTAGTGTCCTCTTTCTCCTCTACTCACTTACCACCACCTTCCAGTTCTTTCATATTCTTTCATATGCTCCTCATGCGTCTCCTCTTCCAGGAAGTCTTCCTTGACTCAGGTTGAGTTTGGAACTTCTTAAATATCCTGGGCACTGATAGAAATGTTTATTATCTTGATTGTGATGATGGTTTCTCAGGTGCATACATATGTCAAAACATACCAACGTGTATACTCAAATATACGCAATTTATTGCATGTCACAATCCTGTGCACATTTCTGTGGCTGCAATAGGCACATAGTTTTATTATAATTTACTTGGGGCCGGGTGCAGTGGTTCACACCTGTAATCCCAGCACTTTGGGAGGCTGAAGCGGGTGGTTCACTTGAGGTCAGGAGTTCGAGACCAGCCTGGCCAACATGGTGAAACCCTGTTGCTACTAAAAATAAAGAAATTAGCCAGGTGTGGTGGCGTATGCCTGTAATCCCAGCTCTTCTGGAGGCTGAGGCACAAGAATCATTTGAACCCAGGAGGCAGAGGTTGCAGTGAGCTGAGATCATGCCACTGCACTCCAGCCTGGGTTATAGAGCAAGCTTCTGTCTCAAACAGTTAATTATAATAACAATTATTATTTACGTGCAATTTACATTCCTCCCCTTCTTCCTCCACCAGGCTGTGAGTCCCCTTTAGGGAAGGCAGGCATCTTGGAGACATTTTACATGGCTCCCTCGGTCCTATAGTAGGTGCTCAATAAATATTTGTATAGGGATGTACATGAGCCTGGATGTTAACCCAGGGAATATAATAGGTGAGTGAGTTATCTTTCGTTTGGGTTTACTTAAGATTTTTGGCATATTTAATAATTTAACGCAGCATAAAGTTTATTTTTTTTTCTGTTGAATATCAACTACTTAACCAGATGTGAGTAATCATTTTCAAAGCTTCTATCCTAGACACTATGCCACAAGAAGAGTGATCTCTTCCACTGTTTTCACCATGGAGGACTCCGGAAAGACTTTCAGCTCTGAGGAAGAAGAAGCTAACTATTGGAAAGATCTGGCAATGACCTACAAACAAAGGTCAGTCCGAGTTCACCTGCTTTTCCTTTTTTTTTTTGAGATGAAGTTTACTCTTGTTCTCAGGCTGGAGTGCAATGGCACCATCTCACCTACTGCAATCTCTGCCTCCCAGATTCAAGTGATTCTCCTGCCTCAGCCTCCCAAGTAGCTGGGAGTACAGGTGCATGCCACCACACCCTGCTAATTTTGTGTTTTTAGTAGAGATGGGGTTTCTTCCTGTTGGTCAGGCTGGTCTCGAACTTCTGGCCTTAAGTGATCTGCCCACCTCGGCCTCCCAAATCCTGGGATTACAGGCGTGAGCCCCTGTGCCTGGCCTTTGTTTTTTTTTTTTTTTTTTTTTTTTTGTTGTTGTATTTTGGCCGGGCGCAGTGGCTCACACCTGTAATCCTAGCACTTTGGAAGGCCGAGGTGGGTTGGTCACCTGAGGTCAGGAGTTCAAGACCAGCCTGGCCATCATGGTGAAACCCCATCTTTAAAAAAAAAAAAAAAAAAAAAAAGAGATGGAGTCTTGCTATGTTACCTAGGCTGAGTGTAGTGGCTATTCCTAGGTGCGATCATAGTGCACTGCTGCCTTGAACTCCTGGGCTCAAGTGATCGCCTGCCTCAGCCTCCCAAGTAGCTGGGACTATAGGTGTGCTTCACCAGGCTGGGCTAGTTTTTTTTTTTTTTTTTTTTTTTTGAGGCAGGGGTCTTGCTATGTTGCCCAGGCTGGTGTTGAACTCCTGTACTCAAGTGATGCATCTCTGCCTCCCCCAGTGTTGAGATTACGGGTGTGAGCTTTTTTTCTTCTGTAAAAAGAACAGCAACCATTTACTATAGCCCTATTATGTGCCAGGCACTGTGGAAGGCTTAACATATACTATCTCAAAACTGCCTGTGAAGAAACTATTAACACCCCCATTTTATAGATGAAGAAACTGAGACTCAGTGGAGGCAGATAACTTGCCCACAGTCACACAGCCTATAAGTAGTAGAGCTGTAATTTGAACTCCAGACCTATGGTTCTGATTATCCTACTATGCCACTTTCTGTTTTATTTTCTTTTTCTTTTCTTTTCTTTTCTTTTTTTTTTTTTTTTTTTTTTTTTTTTTTGAGACAGAATCTTGCTCTGTTGCCCAGGCTGGAGTGCAGTGGCGCCATCTTGGCTTACTGTATCCTCTGCTTCCTGGGTTCAAGTGATTCTCGTGCCTCACCCTCCTGAGTAGCTGGGATTACAAGTGTACCCCACCATGCCTGGCCAGTTTTTTGTGATTTTGGTAAAGACAAGGTTTTGCCATGTTGGCCAGGCTGGTCTCGAACTCCTGGACTCAAGTGATCTACCGGCCTCACTCTCCCAAAATTCTGGGATTACAGGCATGAACCACCATGCCTGGTCTTCCCTGTTATTTTCTAGAAGGGTTTTTTTTTATCCGTTCCTAGATGCCACATCTGGTCAGTTCTTTGTGTGCAGGGAAAGAGCTTTTCCCTATGACTATAAAAATATCTTGTTGTACATTTTGAAATTTGAAACCTGTGTTCTGGTTGGTGCTTATATCTGGGAGTTATGTGTGTGTTTGGTTTGGCACTGTTTGTTTTTATTTCTAATGGGTCTTTACAGTCTGTACATAGAGGCCTTATTCCAGTCCCCTTAGTTTCTTTTATTTATTGAAAAATTATTTTAGGGCCGGGCACAGTGGCTCACATCTGTAGTCCCAGCACTTTGGGTAGGCAGATGGCTTGATCTCAGGAGTTTGAGACCAGCTGTGGCAACATGGCAAAACCCTATCTCTACAAAAAATACAGAAATTAGCAGGCATGGTGGCATGTTCCTGGAGTCCTAGCTACTTGGGAGACTGAGATGGGAGAATTACTTGAGCCTGGGAGTTAGAGGATGCAGTGACCTGTGATTGCATCTCTGTTACCCAGGCTGAAGTACAGTGCCTATTCACGAGTGTGACCCTATCTCAATGCAACCCCTGGACCCAAGTGATCCTCCTGCCTCAGCCTCCCAGGTAGCTGGGACTACAGGCATGTGCCACCATGCCTGGCTGATTTTTATACACATGTCTGTAAAGGTAAGGTCTTAATTATATTGCCCTGGCTGGTCTCGAACTCCTGGCCTCAGGTAATCCTTAATGAGCCACAGCACCAGGCCCCTCCTACTTTTTATTCGAGTTTGACTTAAAGGTAATTCAGACTTGATATTTTAAAAATGTTCCTTGAATTTGGCCAGGCGCGGTGGCTAACGCCTGTAATCCCAGCACTTAGGGAGGCGGAGGTGGGCAGAACACCTCTAGTTAGGAGTTTGAGGCCAGCTTGGCCAACATGGTGAAACCATGTCCTTACTGAAAATACAAAAATTAGCTGGGCAAGGTGGCGGGCACCTGTAGTCCCAGCTATTCCAGAGGCTGAGGCAGGAGAATCACTTGAACCCAGGAAGCAGAAGTTGCAGTGAGACGAGAGTGTACCCCTTGAGCCTGGGTGACAGTGCGAGACTCTTGTCTCTAAAAAAATTATTGCGTGACAATTGGAAATTCTGCTGTAGGGCAGAAAATACACAAGAGGAGCTCCGAGAATTCCAGGAGGGAAGCCGAGAATATGAAGCTGAATTGGAGACGCAGCTGCAACAAATTGAAACCAGGAACAGAGACCTCCTGTCCGAAAATAACCGTCTTCGAATGGAGCTGGAAACCATCAAGGTGAGGGTCTGCGAGGAACTGTGCTCAGGTGTAGACAGGCTTCCAACACAGGCATGGCATGCTTGGCTGGAAGAAGGAACCCTGCAATGAGGGACTCCAGGCTCCAGGCCCGTGCTCAAGGGCCTGTCGGGGTGGACATGGTCTTTGCATTCTTTGTGCCTCTAATGCGTGGAGCTTTTTTTTTTTCTTTTTTGAGACGGAGTTTCACTCTTGTTACCCAGGCTGGAGTGCAACGGCACAATCTTGGCTCACTGCAACCTTTACCTCCCAGGTTCAAGTGATTCTCCTGCCTCAGCCTCCTGAGTACCTGGGATGACAGGCACCTGCCACCACACCCAGCTAACTTTTTGTATTTTTAGTAGAGATGGGGTTTTATCACGTTGGCCAGGCTGGTCTGGCACTCCTGACCTCAGGTGATCCGTGATGAGTGGAGCTTTGGGAAGCAAGTCACACACAAGCCCTGTGGGCTTTCTTGGTTATCTACACCAATTTTATAGGGCACATGGCAGGGAGACCTCTTTTTAAAAAAATTTTTTTTTTTGGAACAGGGTCTTGTTTATTGCCCAGCCTGGAGTTCAGTGGCTGGATTATACTCACTGCATCCTGGACCTGCCAGGCTCAAACAATCCTCCCACCTGAATCTCTGGAGTAGCTGGGACTATAGGCGTGCGCCACCATGCCTGGTTAATTTTTGTATTTTTTATGGAGATAGTGCTTTGCTCTTTTGCCCAGGTTGGTCTTGAACTCCTGGACTCAGGTAGTTCTCCTGCCTTGGCTCCCCAAAATGCTGGGATTTTGAGCCACTACCTGGCCAGAGAGACTAGAGTATGGAGGTCTTGCTAGACTAATAAGGTTCAGTACTGTAGTCCTTAGCCACATGTGGCTGTTGACATTTTTTTTTGAGATGAGTCTTGTCTCTGTCACCCAGGCTGGAGTGCGGTGGCTCCATCTTGGCTCACTGCAACCTCTGCCTCCCGGATTCAAGCGATTCTCTTGTTTCAGCCTCCTGAGTTGGTGAGATTACAGGCATGAGCCACCATGCCCCGCTAATTTTTGTATTTTTAGTACAGACAGGGTTTCACCATGTTGACCAGGCTGGTCTCGAACTTCTGACCTCAGGTGATCCACCCGCCTCAGCCTCCCAAAGTGCTGGGATTCCAGGTGTGAGCTACCACACCTGGCTGTGGCTGGTGAAATTTAATGAATTAAAATAAGTCACAGTAGCCACAATTCAAGTGCTTAGGAGCCACATGTGGCCAGTGAGTTTCCTTAGTGGACAGAGGGGTGTAGAACATTTCCTTCATTACCAAAAGGTCTTTTGGACTGGGCCAATTCAGAGCAGGGTTCTTGACCTGGGTGCTGTTGACATTTGAGCATGGGTTATCCTCCTCTGGGAATCACTGAGATTTGCTTTGTGGGACTTTTTTTTTTTTGAGATGGAGTCTTGCTCTGTTGGCCAGGCTGGAGTGCAGTGGCACGATTTCCGCTCACTGCAACCTCTGCCTCCCAGGTTCAAGCGATTCCCCTGCCTCAGCCTCTTGAGTAGCTGGGATTATAGGCACCCTCCACCATGCCTGGCTTTTTGTGTTTTTAGCAGAGATGAGGTTTCACTATGTTGGCCAAGCTGGTCTCCATCTGACCTCAAGTGATCCGCCTGCCTCAACCTCCCAAAGTGCTGGGATTCCAGGGGTGAGCCACCGTGCCCGGCCACACTACGGGATGTCTAGCAGCGTCCCTGGCCTCCACCCTCTGGATGCCAGTAGCATCCCCCTCCACTTGCAAGGTGGTAACAACCAAAAGCACCTCTAGACATGGCCATGTATCTGGAGACCCACTGGTCTGACAGGTAAAGACTGTGCCTTCTGTACATTCTGTAGGGCTCAGCAAGGGATCACTAAGTCAACACCGTGCCCCAGAGACAGGCTCTCAGCCCTGCTGCCAGCCAGCATCATTGGCCTAGCTTCATAAATATCCGACAGGCCTGAACCCTCTCTCCCACCCTCATCTCCCCACCTCGAGCTGAGATTCCATTTCTCAGTAAGTCTGCGTGGGTCCCTGGTACGTGTGTGCGCGCGCACTCTCACTGAGCTCCCCATATAATTTTTTTTTTTTTTTTTTTAAGACAGAGTCTTGCTGTGTCACCCAGCCTGGCGTACAGTGGTATCATCTCGGCTTACTGCAACCTCTGCCTCCCAGGATCAAGCGATTCCCCTGCCTCAGCCTCCTGAGTAGCTGGGACTGCAGGTGTGCACTGCTATGCCCAGCTAATTTTTTATAGAGATGGGGTTTCACTATGTTGGTCAGGCTGGTCTCAAACTCATGACCTTATGATCCACCCGCATTGGCCTCCCCAAGTGCTGGGATTACAGGCGTGAGCCACGGTGCTCAGCCACTGCCTGTGTAAATTTTGATGAGCTGCTTTGTGGAAAAGTCAAAACTGTGTGTGTCCAGGGCTAGGTGTGATAGACGGTGAAAGGGGAAGTGCTGGTTGCCTTCTTTGGGAAGACAAACGTAATGCCATGAAGCATTTGGGGTCATGGAGTTCAGTCACAGAGCTCTGATATGGGAGCCTTTCAAGAGAGAAAGGAAAGTCGGGTGCAGTGGCACATGCCTGTACTTCCAGCACTTTGGGAGGCCAAGGCGGGCGGATTACGAGGTCAGGAGTTTGAGACCAGCCTGACCAACATGGTGAAACCCTGTCTCTACTAAAAATACAAAAATTAGCTGGGCGTGATGGTAGGTGCCTGGAATCCTAGCTACTCAGGAGGCTGAGGCAGGAGAATCACCTGGACCTGAGGCAGAAGTTGCAGTGAGCCAAGATCACGCCACTGCACTCCAGCCTGGACGACAGAGCAAGATGTTATCTCAGGAAAAAAAAAAAGAGAGAGAGAGAGGACTGCATGGGTTGAGGGAGGCTTTGTGGAGGGCATTTGCAGGTGTGGTCACTGACAGCTTGGTGCTTGGGGGGATAGGGCCGAGGGAGAGCTGATGGGACCCATCACAGGCATGGACAAGAATGGGTGTTGGGTGGACCTTGGCAAACCTTGCTTTGCTAATGCATAGGAAAGGGTGTGGGACCCACCAGTGGATTAGGGGTTTGGGGCAGGGCAGAGGAAAGGTCCCAGATACATTGAAGGTGAGCAGTGGAGCTGAAGCTTTCTGTTGCAAACCAGAGAGCCCAGCTGACCGTCTGCTGATCCATTTGCCGCATTGATGGTGTTTGAGCAGCCTTCAGTGGTTTTTGTTCCACATTTCCCTATGAATGTTTTCCAGCACACAAGGCTGAAAGAATTTCCAGTGAATACCTGTGAACCCAACACTATCTAGGCGCCACCGATAATATTTACCCTATTTGCCTTTTATTATATATATTATCAGCCATCAAAATTGGTAAGGCTTCCTGTAAAAAGATGGATTTCTGGCCAGGCAGGGTGGTTCACACCTGTAATCCCAGCCCTTTGAGAGACTGAGGAGGGAGAATCGCTTGACACCAGGAGTTCGAGGCCAGCCTGGGCAGCATAGTGAGACTTTGTCTCTACAAAAAAATCAGAATAAAAGAATTAGCTGAGCAAGGTGGTGCACACCTGTAGTCTCAGCAACTCAAGAGGCTGAGGCAAGAGGATCTCTTGAGCCTAGGAGGTCGAGGCTGCAGTGACCTATGATTGTACCGTTGCACTCCAGCCTGGGTGACAGAGCAAAAGTGAAAATAAATAAAAAACCTGAGTAGTGGTTGCTTAGAACAAACATTCTCGAGTTTGCCCCAGTCTCTGTATGCCTGACTCTGAGGCCTTCCTGTCTTTGCTGCCTCTCCCTGAACCTGGCCCACTTCACCTATTTGTTAACAGCTGAATGTCTGCTACAGGCAATGGGGCATGATTATCGTTCTTTTTGTTGTTGTTCGAGACGGTCTCCCTCTGCCACCCAGGCTGGAGTGCAGTGGTACAGTCTCAGCTCACTGCAACCTCTGCCTTCCAGGCTCAAGTGATCCTCCCATCTCAGCCTCCCAATAGCTGGGATTACAGGCGCCCGCCACCATGCCTGGTTAATTTTTGTTATTTTTTTGTAGACACGGGGTTTTACCATGTTGCCCAGGCTTGTTTTGAACTCTTGAGTGCAAGTGATCTGCCTGCCTCGGCTTCTCAAAGTGCTGGGATTACAGGTGTGAGCCACTGTGCCTGCTGATTGTAGTTCCTAGATTGAAGGGGCCTCACGGTTGAAAAGCTGGGTAGAAGGAAGATGAGGGGTATGAACTGCGGTTTGTGGTGTATAACAGGCCCTCCATGGATCCTGAGTAAAATATCAAGCAGTTACTAAATAATTTTCTGCTTCAGGACTGAGCCTTTTTTTGTTTTGTTCTGAGATGGAGTCTCGCTCTGTCACCCAGGCTGGAGTGCAATGGTGCGATCTCGGCTCACTGCAACCTCTGCCTCCCTGGTTCAAGTGATTCTCCTGTCTCAGCCTCCTGAGTAGCTGGGATGACAGGCGTGCGCCAGGACGCCCAGCTAATTTTTTTTGTATGTTTAGTAGAGATGAGGTTTTACCATGTAGGTCAGGCTGGTCTCAAGCTGCTGACTTTGTGATCCACCTGCCTTGGACGCCCAAAGTGCTGGGATTACAGGCGTGAGCTACCGCACCTGGCCAAGACTGAGCCCTTGAACTTACAGGAGACCCCTTCATTTACAACCATATCAGGTACATGAGACTCAGAGCACACAGCACGGGGAAGAAACCTTGGAATAATGAGGACCTTGCCACCAGCAAATATTTGTCAGTCACCTAAGAGAAATGTATTTAGCTGGGCCAGACTTCTTAACAACTGGCTTATTCATCATGGGTTGAATGAAAAAGCCTTTAAGGGACCAAACAGAGCATCTATTGATGCCCCCATCAGCTGACAGCTTATTCGAATTAGCCCCAAATGGCAGCACAGCATTTGAGCGACAGGTTTTCATGTCCGCGGGTTCCAAGGAGATCTCCGAATCGCTAATGTGCAGGCTGCAGAGCGCTCTCGCTGCATCCTCCCGGAGCCTGAGTTTGAATTTAGGCTAAAGACTTAAGGTCCTGTTTTATTTGGAGATGTTCCCAAGTAAAGGGTGTGAGGCGATGAGAGCCACACCTGGGAACGGGGCCTGATCTGTCTCTACTTGCTGGGTGCAGAAACTTCTCCGCTTACAGCCAGGAAACGGGAGGGCAGGGTGGGGAAGTGGACCGCCCTCCCCGTCCGTCTGCGCTGTAAATCACCTTCTTGTTCTTTCTTTGGAGTCTTCTTGCCTTGTGGCCCTCGCCACGCCTCTCTGGCCTCGGCACCATTACATCACCCTTCTGGGTGCATCTGGACTTTCCAGCAATGACTTTGTTTACTTGATCGAAGGTAAAGAGGAGTTTGCCTTTTTTTGAAAAAAAAAACTTTCGAGTTAGGCCCTGTGTTTTTCTTGTGGGAAGTGTTTTCTCTCATGTCTGTAGACTCTAGGATGGGTGTTTTGCAAGTCTGTCTCAGCCTCCCGGGTGGCTGAGACTACAGGCACATCCCACTATAGCCAGCTGTTATTTATATTTTTCGTAGAGATGGGTTTTCACCATGCTGGCCTCAAACTCCTGACCACAAGTGGTCCGCCCACCTCGGCCTTCCAAGTAGCTGGGACTACAGCTGTGCACCACTCTTTCAGGCTAATTTTTGTATTTTGGTTTCGCCATGTTGCCCAGGCTGGTGATTTTTTTTTTTTAAGCGTCGGGGTCTCACTCTGGCCTGGGCTGGAGTGCAGCGGCATGATCTCGGCTCACTGCAACCTCTGCCTCCAGGGTTCAAGTGATTCTCCTGCCTCAGCTTCCTAAGTAGGTGGGATTTCAGGCGCCCACCACCACGCCAGGCTAATTTTTTTTATATTTTGTATACCCGGGGTTTCACCATGTTGCCAGGGTGGTGTTATCTTTTTTTTTTTTTTTTTTTTTTTTTTGTCAGGGTCTCACTCTGTGGCCTGGGCTGAAGTGCAGTGGCTTGATCATAGCTCACTGCAGCCTCAATCTCCTGGCCTCAAGCAATCTTCTCCCCTCACCCTCCCAAGTAGCTAGGACTACAGGTGCATGCTGTCATGCCTGGCTGTTTTTTAAATTTTCTGTAGAGACAGAGTCTTGCTGTGTTGTCTAGGCTGATCTGCCTCTGCCACCTGAAAAGTGCTGGCATTGCAGGCATGAGGCATTGCACCTGGCTCTGGGTGTTTGGTGAAGGAAAGTAATTTGGAAGCAGAGCGGGAACAAAATTGAGAGAGCACGGGAGTGGCCAGGTGATCTGGAGTGAAATGGTTTAGGGGCTTTTAGCATAATTGCTTAAGGACACCTGCTCAGGAGGCTGGGGTTTGATCCTGGGTCAGTCAGTTGCTACCCAGTTGACTGTGGGCTAGTTAACTGAGCCTCAGTGTTCATATCTCTGAAGTGGGATTGAAGAAGACAACATAGGTAGTGTACTTAGCCCGGAGGCTAGCACAGAATAAGCATGTAATGGATGTTATTGCTGCACTGGCAACAAGAAATCATTGAGAAGTCAGCTGGACTGTTTCTTTGGTAATTAACAAGGTCTCTCCTTTCTCCCCTTTTCCCTTCTGTCTCCCTCCCTCCCTCCCTTTCTCCTCTCTCCCTCTTCTCTCTTTCCCCCTCCCTCTCTTCTTTTCTTATGTCTTTGTGTTCCTATTTTTTGTATTTTGTTTTTTTATTTTTTTGAGAAGGAGTCTCGTTTTTGTTGCCCAGGCTGGAGTGCAGTGGTGCAATTTCTACTTGCTGTAACCTCTACCTCCTGGGTTCAAGAGAGTCGTCTGCCTCAGTCTCCTGAGTAGCTGGGATTGTAGGGACTCACCAGAATGCCTGGCTAATTTTTTTTTTTTTTTTTTTGTATTTTTAGAGATGGCGTTTCAGCATGTTGTCTAGGCTGGTTCGAACTCCTGACCTCAGGTGATTTGCCCGCCTCAGCCTCCCAGAGTGCTGGGATTACAGGTGTGAGCTACTGTGCCGGGCCTGTCTTTCTATTTTTAAATTACCTAGAGATCGGAATGTTCCTTCTCTCTTTCTCCATGCTGTAACAGGGAGTCCTGGATCAACAATTCAGAATGGTTGACTGTTGTAAAACCAAGTACATGCTGCCCTCCCATTGTTTGGGCACAAACAATGGAAGTCATTGTGATTCCTTTTTTTTTTTTTTTTTTTTGTGGAGACAGCAGGGTCTCACTTTGTTGCCCAGGCTGGAGTGCAGTGATGCAATCACCTCTCAGTGCACCTCTGACCTCCCAGGCTCAAATGACCCTCCCACCTCAGCCTCCCGAGTAGCTGGAACTACAGGCGAGAGCCACCATGCCCTGCTAATTTTTATTTTTTTGTAGAGAATAGGTTTCACTCTGAGGGCCAGGCTGGTCACTCTCTTTGTAATACGGTGATAATGTGTGAAGGAGACTCACCTTACTCTTGTGGATGAGGCTTGGAGAATTCACGTGGCTTTCCTGAGCTGTGGACACCTTGGGCAGAATGATTTATCTGAAGATTGCTGGGGGACGTAGGAACCAGGTTTGGGAGTGGGCAGGATTCAAGGTGCTCGGTGTGGATTGTGGGTGGCACTCAGGACATAATTAAAACTGTTGGTCAGGCTGGGTGAGGTGGCTCACACCTGTAATCTCAACACTTTGGGAGGCCGAGGTGGGCAGATCACCTGAGATGGGGAGTTCAAGACCAGCCTGACCAACATGGAGAAACCCCATCTCTATTAAAAATACAAAAGATTAGCTGAGCGTGGTGGCACATGGCTGTAATCCCAGCTACTTGGGAGGCTAAGGCAGGAGAATCTCTTGAACCATGGAGGTGGAGGTTGTGGTGAGCTGAGATCGTGCCATTGCCCTCCAGCCTGGGCAACAAGAGGGAAACTCTGTCTCAAGGAAAAAAAAAAAACAAACAGTTGGTCAGTTGTGGCTGCTTTGAATGACACCTGCCTGTTCTCACCTCATTACGTGACTTGCCTGAGATTCAGCTCTTTGGAGAGAAGAAGGTTCTGTTGACTGAGCCTGCCTTGTCTCAGATTGTGGTGGGAGGGTGGGACGGAAATCCTGGAGCTTCCCCAGGGAGTATGGTGGAGGAGGAGTTTCAGAAAGTGACAGGGTCAGGCCAGGCGCAGTGGCTCACACCTGTAATCCCAGCACTTTGGGAGGCCGAGGCGTGTGGATCAGTTGAGGTCAGGAGTTTGAGACCATCCTGGCTAACATGGTGAAACTCCATTTCTACTAAAAATACAAACATTAGCCAAGTGTGGTGGCCGGTGCCTCTATTCCCAGCTATTCAGGAGGCTGAGGCAGGAGAATCGCTTGAACCTGGGAGGCAGAGGTTGCAGTGAGCCAAGATCTCACCACTGCACTCCAGCCTGGGCAACAGAGTGAGACTCAGTTTCAAAAAAAAAAAAAAAAAAAAAAATACGCAGGGTCTTGCTTTGTTGCCCAGGCTGGAGTGTAACGGTACATTCGTAGCTCACTGCAGCCTCTAACTCCTGGGCTCAAGCAATCCTCCCACTTTAGCCTCCGGAGTAGCTCTGACTCTGGGCGTGCATTCATGTGCCAGCGCACCTAGCCTTCACTGAAGTCATTCACTCAGTGTCTGTGTCGTCCTTCAGGAGAAGTTTGAAGTGCAGCACTCTGAAGGCTACCGGCAGATCTCAGCCTTGGAGGATGACCTCGCACAGACCAAAGCCATTAAAGACCAATTGCAGAAATACATCAGAGAGCTGGAGCAAGCAAATGACGACCTGGAAAGAGCCAAGCGGTATGGCGTGGGGCGAGGCAGGGGAACCAGGAGTGGGAAACTGGCCTTTCTGCTGTTTGCCTCCAGCAACTGGATACTGGGCCCTGTGCTGAATATAGGGAACTCAACAGGGAGCAGAACAAAGCTGGGGCCCTTCTGGCTCTTAGCCCCATGGGGAAAATGGACAATAGTCAAAGAAGTGCAATTTCATTACAGCAGCAAGGCTGGCAGCCCAGGGTCCTGTGGGAGTGTGTAATAAGATATATTAATTTGGCTGTTGCCAGGGAGCATCAGGTGAGCCTTACCAGAGAAATGCCATTTAGGCTAAGGCCAGAGGAATGAGTAGCTGTGATCCCAAGAGGAGTGTGAGATAACATTCCAGACGGTGAGCCTGTACTAAGGTCCTAAGGTAGGGAGGAAGCTTGTTCTAAGAACAATGTGTATATGTAGGGGTATGTGTGTGTGTGTATGTGTGTGTATATAAATATATTATTTTTTTTTTGAGACGGAATCTTGCTCTGTTACCAGGCTGGAGTGCAGTGGTGTCATCTTGGCTCACTGCAGCCTCTGCCTCCTGGGTTCAAGTGATTCTCCTGTCTCAGCCTCCTGAGTAGCTGGGACTACAGGCGGGTGCCACCACGCCTGCCTAATTTTTTTTGTATTTTTAGTAGAGATGGGGTTTCACCATATTGGCCAGATGGTCTTGATCTTTTATCTCGTGATCCACCTACCTCAGCCTCCCAAAGTGCCGAGATTACAGGCGTGAGCCAGTGCACACAGCCCAGTATTTCCTAAGCTGATGTTCTGTGGTTTAGCAGAAGGATCACAACTAACATTTACGGAAGAATTACTCTGAGCCAAGCACTTTTTTTTGGATAAAAACACTTTAAAAAATTTATATATGAATTATGTACAATGGAATGCACAGATGTTTTTATCTTTTCTTTTTTATTTTATTTCATTTTTAGAGGCAGGGTCTTGCTCTGTTACCCAGGAGGAATACAGTGGTGCCATCATAGCTTATTGCAGCCTCAAACTCCTGGGTGCAAGTGATCCTCCTGCCTCGGCCTCCCAAAGTGCTGGGATTACTGGCATGAGCCACCGTACTCAGCTTCCTCAAAGATTGTTTTCTGCCCCATTCTTTATCTCCCATCCATCTGGGACACCAGTTATACATATATATACACAGTTATACCTTTTTATGTTGTCAGGTTTCTAAGTCTCTATTTTTTTTTCCTAATTTTTTTCTTTGTTTCTCAAATCGAATCATTTCTGTTTATCCAGTTTCAAGTTGATAGGCGCCTTCTTCTCTCTTCTCCAATCTGCTATTAAAGCAGATGAAATAATGTTGAATTTTCAGTATATTGTATTTTATTTTTAGATGTAGGATTTGTATTTGGTTGTTCTTTTATAATTTCTGGTTTTTTTTTTGAGACGGAGTCTTGCTTTGTCACCAGGCTGGAGTGCGGTGGCACAATCTAAGCTCACTGCAACCTCCGACTCCCTGGTTCAAGCAATTCTGCTTCAGTCTCCTGAGTAGCTGGGATTACAGGCACGTGCCACCATGCCCAGCTAATTTTTGCATTTTTAGTAGAGACTGGGTTTCACCGTGTTGGTCTGGCTGATCTTGAACTCTAATTCTGGGATCTAATTCCACCTACCTCAGCCTTCCAAAAAGCTGGGATTACAGACGTGAACTGCAACCTTCACCTCCCAGGTTCAAGTGATTCTCCTGCCTCAACTTCCAGAGTAGCTGGGACTACAGGTGTGTGCTACCACAACCGGTTAATTTTTGTATATTTAGTGGAGATAGGATTTTGCCATGTTGGCCAGTCTGGTCTCGAACTCCTGACCTGAGGTGATCTCCCTGCCTTTGTCTCCCTTGGGATTACAGGTGTGAGCCACCACACCTAGCCAGAGATGATGTATTGTTTTATGTTCTTGATGTAGGTGGTTTACTTGGTTAAGCTTACACCCCAAGTTCTGTCTCCCTTTTGATGGACAGTAGCTGAACTTTCTGCTTCTTTTAGCCGTAACTGGGCTGCTTGTGTCTGCACTGTGCACGTGTGGTTCAGAGGAAGCCAGAGATGCGGGAAGATACTATATTCAGAAAGTGGGGGTCCCTCGGTGCTGGATTTCTGTCACTGGAGCTGTAGGCAGAAATCTTGTAAAGATGCAGACTTCACCCAGTGTTACTCTGTTCTTCTAAGTGGTGTTTTCCAGTTTCTGCCAGTGCTCTCAGATCACTGCTTTAAACATTTTACTCAGAGTTTGTACGAGGTTTGCTCTGATACCGGTTCCCTCATCATTACCAGAAGTGAAAACTCCTTCCTTGTCAATCTGTAGGAGTTCTTTGTATATATATGTTTTTTGAGAGCGAGTCTTCTTCTGTTGCCCAGGCTGGAATGCAGTGGCACAATCTGAGCTCACTGCAGCTGCTGCATCCCTGCTTCAAGTGATTCTCTTGCCTCAGCCTCCCAGGTAGCTGGGATTACAGGTGCCTGCCACCATGCCTGGCTGATTTTTGTATTTTTAGTAGAGACGGAATTTTGCCATGTTTGACAGGCTGGTCTCGAACTCCTGACCTCAAGTGATCCCCCACTTAGCTTCCCAAAGTGCTAAGATTACAGGCATGAGCCACCACGTGCAGTCCTTTGTGTATTTTTGCTACTAATCTTTTCTCCTGCATTGAAAATAATTTTTTCTAGAGTAATCTTTTGTCTGTTGATTTTGTTTGTAGTATCATTTTCCATACAAATATTTCCTTTCTCTGTTGAAAAAAATTTTTTATACATATGTTTTTCATTTTTAGGTCATCAATTATGTCTTTTTTTCCAATACTTTCTAGGTTTGCAGACTTCACTAGGGAAGTCTCCTTGGTTCTTAATTGTACATGTGTTTTCTTATTTTTTGGCAATATTTTTAATTTTTTTTTTTACACTTATTCCTTAATCTGCCATTTATTTTTGTATCTAGTGTAAAATAAGGGTTCAATTTTATTTTCTTTAATAGAAAGAAAACTGGATAGCCAGTTGTGCCAGCACTATTAAATGTTACCTTTTTTTTTTTTTTTTTGAGGTGGAGTTTCACTCCTTTTGCCCAAGCTAGAGTGCAATGGCACAATCTTGGCTCACTGCAACCTCCGCCTCATGGGTTTAAGCAATTCTCCTGCCTCAGCCTCCCGAGTAGCTGGGATTACAGGCATGCGCCACCACGCCCAGCTAATTTTTGTATTTTTTAGTAGAGACGGGGTTTCACTGTGTTGGTCAGGCTGGTCTTGAACTCCTGACCTCAGGTGATGCACCTGCCTCGGCCTCCCAAGGTGCTGGGATTACAGGTGTGAGCTACCACTCCCAGCCTTCAACATTGCGGGTTTTCTTGAGACTCTGTTGTGCAGGCTCGAGTGCCATGGTGCAATTACAGGTCACTGCAGACTTGACCTCCTGGAGCAAGTGATCCTCCCACCTCAGCCTCTAAGTAGCTGGGACTACAGGCATGTGCTACCACACTTGGCTAAGTTTTGTATTTTCTGTAGAGACAGGGTTTTGCTGTGTTGCCCAGGCTGGTCTCAAAGTCCTGGGCTCAATCGGTCTGCCTGCCTTGGCCTCCCAAAATGCTGGGATTACAGGTATGAGGGATGATGCCCAGGCATACAGTCTTTTTCCACTCTCTTCGCACCACTCATGTTAAACTCTCATATATTCTGGGATCTAATTCTGGATTCTCTATTTTCTTCCACTGTACAATTCGTGAATGACTATAGCAATACTGTAATGACTTGATTACTCTGGCTTTACATACAGTCTCATAAGATAACATAGATTTCATATGTAAAGCCACATTTTGATTTCTGGCAAGCCACTGGCATACCGTCGTTTCCACCCCTATATTATTGATTAAAGGAAGTCACATGGCCAAGCTAAGTCAAAGGGTGGGAAGTTACCCACAATGAGGCCATGGCAAGGGTGTGGACGCAGGGAGGGGTGAAGAATCAGGGCCAATTACACAGTCTACACAACGAGGTAGTATATTCACATGGTTCGGAAATAATTTACAAAGGGGGAGGCATTTCTTCAATAACTCAAGCAAATAAAAAGGTATTCTTATTATCCCCCGCTCTTTTTTCCCCAGATAGAAGAGCATTCTACACACACTGTTGTGCATCTTGCTTTTTCACATAACAATAGAGTGTGAATATTGTTCCTTATTAGGACAGAACATTCTTTGTTCTTTTTTTTTTTCCAAATACATAGTATTCTATTGTATGCTTGGTATGGAATAACGCCATAATTATCTACTCCCCTGTGGATGGATATCTGTTATATTTCTGTTCTTTTGTGTAGTGATAA
Source organism: Cacajao melanocephalus (assembly GCA_963573385.1). Classification (NCBI taxonomy): domain Eukaryota; kingdom Metazoa; phylum Chordata; class Mammalia; order Primates; family Pitheciidae; genus Cacajao; species Cacajao melanocephalus. Next base: position 29,669 of record CAUYLG010008928.1, read on the forward strand.
GCATTGCAGTAATGAACAGCCTTGCATGGGTGGGTATCTGTAGGCTGAATTCTCAGAAGTGAAATTGCTAGGTCAGAGGATATACGCATATGTCATTTTGATAGATATCGCTCATTTATTTATATGGTTGTGCCAGTTTACATTTCCAATAGCTATGTATGTGAGTCCCTGTTTTCCAAATAGCTTCACTAGTAGAGTGGTTTTCAAACTTTGGACTTAGGCACATTGAAAAACTGAGAAGTGCATTTCTGAGTTGCGTTGTCATATGCTTAAGAGCTATTTGACTTCCTTCTTTGTAAACTCTGTTGATCTTGGCCTATTTTTTTGTTTGTTTTGTTTTTGAGATGGAGTCTCACTCTGTCGCCTAGGCTAGAGTGCAGCGGCGCGATCGGAGCTCACTGCAAACTCCGCCTCCTGGGTTCGAGGAATTCTCCCATCTCAGCCTCCCGAGTAGCTGGGATTATAGGTGCGTGCCACCATGCCCGGCTAATTTTTGTGTATCTCCTGATCTCAGATGATCTGCCTTCCTCAGTCTCCCAAAGTGCTGGAATTACAAGCATGAGCCATCTTGCCCTGCTGATCTTGGCCTGTTTTCATTGTTGTTGTTTTTTTGAGATGGAGTTTCTCTCTTGTTGCCCAGGCTAGAGTGCAATGGCACAATCTCAGCTTGCTGTAACTTCTGCCTCCTGGGTTCAAGCGATTCTCCTGCCTCAGCTTCCTGAGTAGCTGAGATTATAGGCATGCGCCACCACGCCCAGCTAATTTTGTATTTTTAGTAGAGAACGGTGTGTCTCCATGTTGGTCAGGCTGGTCTCAAACTCCTGACCAGGTGCTTCACCCGCCTCGGCCTCCCCAAGTGCTGAGATTACAGGCGTGAGCCACCCCGCCTGGCCCTTGGCCTATTTTTACTTGTATTTGTTCATTTTTCCATTATTTCTAGGAGATTTTTATATATTTGTCTGTGACATGAATTGACGGTATTTGGAGTTTGTCATTTGTTTTTGTCTGTTGTATATTTCATTGTACAGAAGTTACTTATTTGTTTTGGGTCAGCCTTGCCCTGTAGCCTATGCTGGAGTACAGGGGCATGATCTTGGCTCACTGCAACCTCCGCCTCCCAGGTTCAAGCAATTCTCCTGCCTCAGCCTCCCGAGTAGCTGGGATTATAGGCGCCCACCACTGCGGCTAATTTTTATATTTTTAGCAGAGATGGGATTTTACCATGATGGTCAGGCTGGTATTGATTTCTTTGTAGTCAGATTTCTTAGTCATAGTTAGAAGGGCCTTCTGTACCTCAAGGTTTATAAAGCAATTAGCCTGTGTTTTCTTCTAGTATTTTTATGTTTTCTTTTTCTTTCTTTTCTCTTTATTTTTGTACTAAACATGCATTGTTTTTGTTAATGTAATTTGACCAAATGCTGAATAGTTTAGTGTTAAAAATCAGATAGGGTAGAAGCCCAGTTCACCATTATAGAATAAATAAAGTTCTACAGCACCAAAGTTTTATATATTTATGTTTTGAGACAAGGTCTCTCTCTCTCTGTTGCCCCTGCTAGAGTGCAGTGGCACAATCACCTTGGCCTCCCCAGTGGCTGGGACTACAGGCACAGTACCACCATACCTGGCTAATTTTTGTATTCTTTGTAGAGATGGGGTTTCTCCATGTTGCCCAGGCTGCAAAGTTTTATTTTAAAAAAGACGTTAACAATGTTACAATTTAGTGAAAGTTCTGTAGTTATATTTGCAACATTTGGCAGTCTTCTGCAAGAACAATAGTTTCTCGGCACCACCAGCTGTTTGATTGCTCTCATAGTCCTTATACTGTACATCCCTGAAACTAAATGACTCACTTTTAACTGAGGAGAGGCCTTTGTACAATAATAACCTTGAAAAGTGCAGGACCTAATTGGAAGTAACTACAAATTAAATGTATTCCCTAAAGGTTATTTTGTTTCATATATGAGTACTAAGATGCCAAAAAGTTTTACAAAAATTCAAATAGATTTAATCTAGTTATACTTTTCCATAGATTTTTTTTTTTTAATTTTTATTGATTAATTTATTTTTGAGACAGAGTCTTGCTCTGTCACCCAGGGTGGAGTGCAGTGGCACGATCTTGGCTCACTGCAGCCTCTGCCTCCGTTCAGGCAATTTTCCTGCCTCAGCCTCCCAAGTAGCTGGGACTACAGGCATGCACCATCATGCCTGGCTAATGTTTGTATTTTTAGTAGAGATGGGGTCTCACCATGCTGGTGAGGCTGGTCTTGAACTTCTGACCTCAAGTGATTGACCTGCCTGGGCCTCTCAAAGTGCTGGGATTACAGCCATGTGCCACCGCACCTAACACAACTTGTAAATTTTTTTAAAGAGATGGGGTCACATTATGTTGCCCAGGCTAGTCTTAAACTCCTGGACTCAAACAATCTTCCCATCTCGGCTTGCCAAGGTGTTGGGATTACAAGCATGAGCCACCATGCCCAGATTATTCCGTGGACTTTTATTTATTTATTTATTTATTTATTTATTTATTTAGACACGGGGTTTCTTCATGTTGGTCAGACTGGTCTCGAACTCCTGACCTCAGATGATCCACCTGCCTCGGCCTCCCAAAGTGCTGGGATTACAGGCGTGAGCTACCACGCCCAGCCTCCGTGGACTTTTAAAGCATTTTTTGTCTCAAAAAGTATATATTCTTAATTACCTAACCAGTATATCTCTTAATATTCATATTTACTGAAAATCTGTTGCCCTATTTAAGTATTTTCAAGTTCTCAGTAACTGTACATGAAATCAATAGCTTTCATAGTTACAAATTATTGCAACATTTTACTGTTATATTAAATACGCTTTTATACATTAGTTGACAGAATTTCAGCATATAAAGTACATAAAGCAATTTTTGCTCCAGTTACGACTAGAATGCTGACTTTTATTTGAAAGTAAATATTCGGGCCAGGTGAGGTAGCTCATCCCTGTAATCTGTCATTTTAGTACTTTGGGAGGCTGAGGCAGGAGGATTGCTTGAACCCATGAGTTTGAGGCCATCCTGGGTAACATAATGAGACTCCTGTCTCTAGAAAATTGAAAACTAGCCGGGTATGGTAGCTTGTTTCTGTGGTCCCAGGTACTCTGGAGGCTGAAGTAAGAAGGTGAAAGGATCGCTTAAGCCCAGGGCATCAAGGCTGCAGGGAAGTTCAGAAATGCTACGGAAGGGTCAGGTGTGGTGGCGCATGCCTGTAATCCCGGCTACTTGGGAGGCTGAGGCAGAAGAATCACTTGAATCCTGGAGGTAGAGGTTGCAGTGAGCAAAGATCGTGCCATTGCACTCCAGCCTGGGCAACAACAGTGAAACAACATCTCAAAAAAAAAAAAAAAAAAAAAAAAGTACCACTGAAGTTGGTCTCTGATTCCCTAGCAGTCCAGAAGCAAAATAGATTTTCAGCAACTACTGCTTGTTTAAACTTCTAATTCAGTTGGAATTTGTGTTAGGGTACAGTATGAGGTACAAATCTAAGATTAATTTTTTCCAGGTAGGTGCCCTGTGGCCCCTAAACTAGAACTGAACCTGCCATCTTTTTACCAATGATCTATGATGCCACCTTTATTATGAATTAAATTCTTGTCTATTTCTGGACCTTTGGTCCCTCTGTCTGTTTATAACCAGTGGCATATAATTGCTCATTGCTGAGGCTTTATAGTAGTGTGTGCTGAGTCTGGTATAGCTAGTTCCATGATCTCTTCTTTTTGGGAGTTCTCCTGGTCGTTCTTGTTTCCTTGTCACAGGATCTTTCAAATCAGTCCAATTTATTCCCGCAATAAAAACCTATTAAGGTGGTATGAAATTTATCAGTTTAACTTATGGAGAATTCATTTCTACATGATTTTGGGTCTTGTTCTTTATATACACAGGATGTCTGCATTTTTGCAAGCATTCTGTACCCTACATATTTGTTATTATGTGAATTCCTGAATATTTTGTATTTTTTGTTGTTTGACATGTCAACCTTAGGGTCACTTTGTTTCTGGTATTGTACTCCAAAGTATTATCCCTTTGTTGTTGATGGTAGTGTGGGCTTTTTTGTTTGTTTTCATTTGTTTTTCGAGACAGGGTCTGACACTACTATCAACATGTAAAGTACACAAAGCAATTTTTGCTCCAGTTACAAGTAGAATGCTGACCTTTATTTGAATGTAAATATTCAGGCCAGGTGGGGAGTGCAGTGGCATAATCACGGCTCACTTTGAATTCCTGGGCTCAAGTAATCCTCCTACCTCAGCCTCTGAGTAGCTGGAACTATAAGCACAAGTCATCATGCCTGGCTAGTTTTTTTACTTTTTGTAGAGACAGGGTCTAAACTATATTACCGAGACTGGTCTTGAATCCCCCGCCTCAAGCGGTCCTCCTATCTCAGCCTTCCAAAGTGCTGGGATTATAGGCATGAACCACCGTGCCTGGCCCGTTTGTTTTTAATCAGGTACTGTGATGACTTTATCCTGTCCACTACTTCTAAAGACCCTGTGAGGATGGGTACTAATACAACTCCATCTAAACACTGATATATTGAAAAATGAATTGATGCATCCATTAATTAATTAGTGCAGTTCTTAATTTTGCCATTGGAAGAACTTAGGATGAAGGAGGTCAAGTTGCCCAGAAACACCCAGTGAATTCTAGGTGGAGGAGGAGCTGGGTGTGAACTCCTGGGTTCCTCTCCAAACACGTGCTTCTAGCCACTGTGGGCTATAGTTAGCAGGATGTGAAAGGTCTAGGGACAGGCACAGGGTCAGTAATAAAAATGCTGGCACTTACAGATGTGTGCTTATTTGTAAAAACATCTGTTGTGTGCCTTCTGTATGAGTTCCTTTTGTTTTTTTGAGACAGTCTCGCTCTGTTGCCCAAGCTGGAGTATAGTGGCGTGATCTCAGCTCGCTGCAACCTCTGCTTCCGAGTTCAAGTGATTCTTCTGCCTCACCCTCCCAAGTAGATGGGACTATGCGCATGCACCATCACGCCCGGCTCATTTTTGTATTTTAGTAGCGATGAGATTTTAGTATGTTGGCCAGGCTGATCTTGAACTCCTGACCACAAGTGATCTGCCTGCCTTGGCCTCCCGTAGTGCTGGAATTACAGGTGTGAGCCACTGTGCCCGGCCTGTATGACTTCTTTTTGCCACGCCTGCCCAACCACAACCCGGCATGAAGGTACTATTACTACCCTTGCTTTGCATGAGAGAAAACTGAGGTGCGGAGAAGGTGGTTTTTCAAGAGTTAAAATAGATTGCTTTGTTACAGCACTTCACAGTGCCTTTACCACAGTGTCTATGCTGTTCACAAGAAGGGGTCACGAGCAGGGCAGCTGGGCTGGTACTGGGCATTTTCAACTTCCACTGAGAGGTTAAAAATGATCTTTTTGGCCACGTGTGGTGGCTCATGCCTGTAATCCTAGCACTTTGGGAGGCTGAGGTGGGCGGATCATCTGAGGTCAGGAGTTGAAGAGCAGCCTGACCAACATGGAGAAACCCCATCTCTACTAAAAATACAAAATTAGCCAGGTGTGGTGGCACATGCCTGTATTCCCAGCTGCTAGGGCGGCCAAGGCAGGAGAATCACTTGAACCCAGGAGGCAGAGGCTGCAGTGAGCCGAGATCACGTTGTATTCCAGCCTGGACAACAAGAGGGAAACTCTGTCTCAAAATGTGTGTGTGTGTGTGTGTGTGTGTGTGTGTGTGTGTGTGTGTGTGTGTCTGTGTCTGTGTGTCTATGTGTGTCTGTCTGTGTGTCTGTCTTCTTAAATACATGTTACGCTGGGCACAGTGGCTCATGTCTGTGATCCCAGTAACTCAGGAGGCCAAGGCGGGAGGATCACTTGAGCCCAAGAGTTTGAGGTTGCAGCGAGCTGTGATTGTGCCACTGCACTTCAGCCTGAGAGGCAGAGCAAAACTCTGTTTCTTAAAGAAAAAAAAAAAAACACAATCATGTTATTGTGTTTTTTATTAGGTTTTTTTTTTTTTTTTTTTTTTTGAGATGGAGTCTCATTTTGTTGCCCAGGCTATAGTGCGGTGGCATGATTTTTTCCAGCTCACTACAACCTCCACCCCCTGGGTTCAAGCAGTTCTTCCACCTCAGCCTTCCAAGTAGCTGGGATTACACTACAACTGACGAATTTTTATATTTTTAGTAGAGACAAGGTTTTGCCATGTTAGTCACGCTGGCCAGGTGGGTCTCAAACTCCCGACCTCTGGTGATCCACCTGCCACGGCCTCTCAAAGTGCTGGGATTACAGGCATGAACCACCACGCCTGGTCATTATTAGTTTTTCTTTTTTTTTTGGTTTCTTGCTTTTTTTTTTTTTTTTTGAGACAGAGTTTTACTCTGTCACCAGGCTGGAGTTCAGTGGCACGATCTCGGCTCACTGCAACCTCCGCCTCCCAGGTTCAAGCGATTCTCCTGTCTCAGCTTCGAGAGTGGCTGGGATTACAGGTGTGCACCATCACCCCCAGCTAATTTTTGTATTTTTATAGACGGGGTTTCACCATGTTGGCCAGGCTGGTCTCAAACTCCTGCCCTCAGGTGATGCACGCACCTCGGCCTCCCAAAGTGCTGGGATTACAGGCATGAGCCACCACACCCTGCCTATTACGTTATTTTTAATACCAGTTGGCATTGTGAGCCTGCAGGAGAAGATAGAGCATACTGCTCTTCTCAAACCACCAAATGGCACATGCAGTCCTGATAGGGCTTTGGCTTATTGTTGAGTGCTCTGTGGAGCATCGTCTTGTTTAATCTTCACAATAGCCTGTGTGCTCCATGCACTATGATGAATCCCACTCTGCAGGTGAAGAGCCCATGCCCCAGGAGGTTAAGGGACTCTCCCCGCTCTGTGGCATCTAGGAAGTTTGGTGCTGGGACTTGTGCCCAGGTATGTCTGACCTTTCACACCTCCTGGATCTGTGGCGCTGGGTGGATGCCGCGGTTTGTCCTCTTGGATAATTCTGCTTTTCTCTTCTGCAGAGCCACAATCATGTCTCTCGAAGACTTTGAGCAGCGCTTGAATCAGGCCATCGAAAGAAACGCCTTCCTGGAAAGTGAACTTGATGAGAAAGAGAATCTCCTGGAGTCCGTTCAGAGACTGAAGGATGAAGCCAGAGGTCAGGAGGCCTTGGTGTCTTTCCCAGCGTGGTCCCCTCTCCCTACCTGAGCAACATCTTGTCCCACAGCCTCTCCTAGTGTTACCTTTACAGGGACTCTGCACTCAGCTCTGCACCCAGGCTGTCTAGTCAGAGGGTGGGGGACTGAACCAGGCAGACTCTTGCCTTGGGCTCTGGCCGGAGCTGAAAACAGTCACACATCCAACCCTGTAAAGACCCCTTACGGCTATTTAGAGAAATAGCTTTGGGGTTCACAGATTAAGCCCTTGTATTGGGGTTCTGCCTCTGGGCAGCAGAATTCATTTCCAGAAAGATGCTTCCTGGTGTGTAATTCACACACACAGAAAACCAGCCTGATGCTCAGTAGGAACATAAGTTTTGTGGGGAGAGCCTGGCACAGTGACTCACACCTGTAATCCCAGCACTTTGGGAGGCTGAGGATCTCTTGAGCCCAGGAGTTCAAGACCAGCCTGGGCAACATAGGGGGACTCCATCTCTAGAAAAAAAATAAAAATGAGCTGGGTGTGGTGGCATGTGCCTGTAGTCCCAGCTGCTCAGGAAGCCAAGGTGGGGTGATCCCTTGAGCCCAGGAGGTGGAGTCTGCAACGAGCTGTGATCGCACCACTGCACTCCAGGCTAGGTGACAGAATGACACACTGTCTCTTAAAAAAAGGAAAAAAAGCTTTTATGGGGACAAATTTCTGGTGGAGTTGCCAGCTAGTCTATTATTTTTTTTGAGTTGATGGCAACTGATACATTTGGCCTAGAACTTTGAAACTTCATCAGCATTTGCTCTTTAGAGGTTGGTACTTACAGAGATAGAACGTTCAAACTGTAATGAGACATTTGGCCGGGCACAGTGGTTCACACCTGTAATCCCAGAGGGAGGCCGAGGCAGGCGGATCACCTGAGCTCAAGAGTTTGAGACCAGCCTGGACAACATAGAGAAACCCCATCTCTATTAAAATAGAAAACATTAGCTGGGTATGGTGGTTTGCGCCTGTAATCCCAGCTGCTCAGGAGGCTGAGGTATGAGAATCACTTGAACCCGGGGTGAGTGGAGATGGCAGTGAGCCAAAATCACACCACTGTACTCCAGCTTAGGTGACAGAGTAACTCTGTCCCCCCCCCAAAAAAGGACATTATTAGTGGACTGTCCAAGTTTGTTTTTAAAGTTCCAATTAATTTTTTTTTTTTGAGATGGAGTCTTGCTCTGTTGCCCAGACTGGAGTGCAGTGGCGCTATCTCAGCTGATTGTAACCTCCGCCTCCCAGGTTCAAGTGATTCTCCTGCTTCAGCCTCCCAAGTAGCTGGGACTATAGGCGTGCGCCACCATGCCTGGCTAAGTTTTGTATTTTTAGTATAGTGATGGGGTTTCACCATGTTGGCCAGGCTGGTCTTAAACTCCTGACCTCAGGTGATCTACCCACCTCAGCCTCCCAAAGTGCTGGGATTACAGGTGTGAGTCACCATTCCTGGCCCAATTGTTTATAACATTAATTTGCTTTCTAATGTGGAACCAGTAGGTGGAGGATTAAAAATAAAAATTCCTAAGTTTAAAAAAGCAATTGTTCCCAGATGCCCATCGATAATGAAGTGGTTAAGTGAGTACATAGATTTATTTTGTGAAATGTTCGTTAAAATGAACAAGGTATAGATAGAAATGTTGTGGTAGAAAGATTGCCAAGGCTAGGCACAGTGGCTTATGTCTGTAATCTCAGCGCTTTGAGAGAGTGAGGCAAGAGGATTGCTTGAGCCTAGGAGTTCAAGATTAGCCTGGACAACATAGCAAGACCCCATGTCTACAAAAATAAAAAGTAAAAAAATTAGTAGGCCTGGTGGCATATGCTTGTAGTCCCCTAGGATGACGAAGTCAGACCCTGTCTCTAAAACAAACAAACAAGATTGCCAGGACATACTACTGAAGTCGGGAGAGCAAGTCACACATGGGACGTATGATATGTTTCCATTAATGCTTAATAAAAATCCTTCCTATTTTATGCTCAGTAGATATACACATATCTATAAAGTTTATGTTTGAAAATGCAGAGAACAGCTGGGCACAGTGGGTCACACCTGTAATCCCAGCACTTTGAGAGGCCAAGGTGGGTGCATCACCTGAGGTTAGGAGTTCGAGAGCAGCCTAACCAACACAGTGAAATACGGTCTCTATTAAAAAAAAAAATTTCAGCTACTTGGGAGACTGAGGCAGGAGAATTGCTTGAATCCAGGAGTTTGAGGTTGCTGTTAGCCGAAACCGTGCCATTTTACTCCAGCTTGGGCAACAGAGTGAAACTCCGTCTCAAAAGGAGGAGCGTTTGGCAATAGTCTGGAAAGTATACTTTACTTATTTTCAAAACAGAGTCTCACTCTGTCACTCAGGCTGGAGTGCAGTGGTGTGATTTCAGCTCACTGCAGCCTTGGTCCCTCAGGTTCAAGCGTTTCTCCTGCCTCAGCCTCCCAAGCAGCTGAGACTACAGGCGCACGCCACCATGCACAGCTTATTTTTTGTATTATTAATAGAGACAGGGTTTTGCCATGTTGGCCTTGAACTTCTGACCTCAAGTGATCCTCCCACCTGGGCCTCCCAGAGTGCTGGGATTATAGGTGTGAGCCACTGTGCCCCGCCTTTTTTTTGCCAGAGTCTCACTCTGTCACCCAGGCTGGAGTGGCATGATCACGGATCACTGCAGCCTTGACCTCCTAGATTGATATGATCCTCTCACCATGGCCTCCCGAGGTGCTGGGATTACAGGCGTGAGCCACTGCGTCTGGGCATACTTTCATTTAGTATTCTAGATACACTGCTATGTTGGAATTGTTTTTTGAATAATAAAAGCATTAGTGTGTCACTGCCATAGCTTTTTAGAAATCTAAAACCAGTTTGTTTTTTACTTAAAAATCCTGTAGAATTGCAGGTCTGTGGGTTTCTCTTTATTTGGGGTTTCCAACCGGAGTTTTTCATCCCAGTAGATCTTTATCCTGACCAGTATCTACTGTTGAACCTCTCCTCCTGCACCCCACCAACCCAAAGCCAAGGACTTGAATTCCCTTTTTGTTTTTGAGACAAAGTCTCACTCTCTTGCCCAGGCTGGAGTGCAGTGGCACGATCTCGGCTCACTGCAACCCCCGCCTCCTGGGTTCAGGTGATTCTCATGCCTCATTCTCTCGAGTAGCTGGGATTACAGGCGCACACCACCACGCTTGGCTGATTTTAGTATTTTCAGTAGAGGTGGGGTTTCATCATGTTGGCCAGGTTGGTGTCAAGCTCTTGACCTAAAGTGATCCCCCTGACTTGGCCTCCCAAAGTGCTGGCATTACAGGCATGAGCCACTGTGCCTGCAGAGGACTTGAATTCCTGCATCCTTTTCCTGGCACAGATTTGCGGCAGGAACTGGCCGTGCAGCAGAAGCAGGAGAAACCCAGGACCCCCATGCCCAGCTCAGTGGAAGCTGAGAGGACAGACACAGCTGTGCAGGCCACAGGCTCCTTGCCATCCACACCCATCACCCATCGAGGACCCAGCTCGAGTTTAAACACACCCGGGAGCTTCAGACGTGGTAAGGGGAGTGGGAATTGGAGGATGTTCTTGGTTTCACAAAGTGTTCCTGAGTAAGAATCTGGGGTGGGTCCTGGGGGTGTGATGATTTGCACCAGGCTCAGAGCCTGATTTGCTCTCAGGCATTGAGCAGACAGTAGACTGGGATGTTCCCTGGGATGGGCATTGGGATCAATGAGGAGTGTCTGGGTGGGAGGCAGTAGGGAGTGGTGGAGTCTGTGGTGAGGTGGGAGATGGAAACCCCACCCAGAGGGAGTAGCTGCCCCTCTGCAGCTGTAAGGAATGGCCCTTCATCTGCAGCTTTTTCCATTCTTCATCAAAGCCAAATCCTCTTTTTTGTTGTTGGGTTTTTTTTTGTTTGTTTTTTTGTTTTTGAAACAAGATCTTGCTCTGTTGCCCAGGCTGGAGTGCAGTGACAGGATTTTGGCTCACTGCAACCTCATCCTCATGGGCTCAAGTGATTCTCCCACCTCATCCTCCGGAGTAGCTGGGACTAAAGGTGCTCCCAACACACCTGGCTAACTTTTGTATTTTTGGTGGAGATGGGGTCTTGCCATGTCACCCAGGCTGGTATCATATTCCTGGACTCAAGTGATCCTCCTGCCTTGGCTGATCCCAAAGCGCTGGGATTACAGGCATGAGCCACCGCATCCGGCCCAAAATCCTCTTTTCGAATATGAAACCTCCCAAATTTGAAATGTCAGTAACCAAATATGAAAAAGTGAAAAGCATTCTGTGGGTCTGGTAATACATCCACCAAGAGCTAGACTCAGTGTAACCTGTGCTGTGTGGAGAAGAAAAACAAGAAATCTGAGTTCTTACCCCAGCGCCTCTGACAGCTTCCGATCAGGCCTTTTATAGCAGATATTAATAACAGACATTTATGGGGTGCTCAGTATGCACTAGCCCCCCTGCAACCTTCACCGCAGGCCCAGGATACAAGTGCTGTCCCCATTTGATGGAAGCGAGGCCCTGAGTTAAGCAGAATCATGAAGCAAGTGAATGGCAGATGGATGGGGATTCAGACCCAGGCAGGCAGGCTCCAGGGCTTACGCTACCATCTACTGCGTTATCCCTTAGCTTGTCCCTTGGTGGTGAAGAGACCAGTGAGACTTCTAGAATCCCAGTGCAGAGCCCTTTTGTTTTATTGAGGTGCAGTTTCGCTCTGTGGCCGAGGCTGGATTGCAGTGGCGCGATCTTGGCTCACTGAAACCACCTCCTCCCAGGTTCAAGTTGATGCTCCTGCCTCAGTGTCCCAAGTAAGCTTGGATTACAGGCGTTTACCACCATGGCTGGCTAATTTTATATTTTTAATAAAGACATGGTGTCACTATGTTAGCCATGCTGGTCTCAAACTCCTGACTTGAGGTGATCCACCTGCCTCAGCCTCCGAAAGTGCTGGGATTACAGGCATTAGCTGCTCCGCCTGACTCAAGTCTAGAGCCAGTTTGCATACTTTATTTCCAGTTTTTTAGAGACAGTTTTATTCTGTGGCCCAGGCTGGAGTGCAGTGGTGCAATCATAACTCACTGCAGCCACCAACTGCTGGGTTCCAGTAATCCTCCTGTCTCAGCCTCCTGAGTAGCTGGGACTAGAGGCATGCAACTCCATGCCTGACTATTTTTCCACACTTTAATATGCATTTAGCTTGCCTGAGGACCTTGGTAGAATGTACCTCGGATCCAGGGGGTCTTGGGTGGGGCCTGAAATTATGCATTTTTTTTTTTTTCCCTGAGACGGAGTCTGGCGGTGTCGCCCAGGCTGGAGGGTGGTGGCATGACCTCAACTCACTGCAGCCTCTGCCTCCTGGATTCAAGATATTCTCATGCCTCAGCCTTCTGCGTAGGTGGGACTACAGGCACCTGTTACCATGCTCAGCTAATTTTGTATTTTTAGTAGAGACAAGGTTTTGCCATGTTGGCCAGGCTGGTCTTGAACTCCTGACCTCAGATGATCCACCCACCTCGGTCTCCCAAAGTGCTGGGATTATGGGTGTGAGCCACCATGCCCAGCCAAGAGATTGTGTGGTTTTGGCAGTTCCCAGGTGCTGCTGTGCATGGACCCCACTTGGAGAAGAGAGGCTCTGCAGGACCCTTGTAAAGCTGCATTGCCCTGTCTGTAGTTCTTGTATCTATCACAGATGCCATTATGTTAATTAACTATATAGATTGCCTACAGTTTCAAAAGGATTTGTTTTGGGTTTGTTTAAAAAGACCGACATGGCTGGGCACGGTGCCTCCTGCCTGTGCTCCTACCTCTTTGGGTGGCCGAGGTGGGAGGATCGCTTGAGACCGGAGTTCAGGATGATGAGCTTGGCAGCATAGTGAGATCCCGTCTCTATTAAAAATTTTTTTAAAAGGCCAGGCATGCTGGCTCATGCCTATAATTCCAGCACTTTGGGAGGCTGAGACCAGCTGATCACTTGAGGTCAGGAGTTTGAGACCAGCCTGGACAACATGGTGAAACCCCATCTCTACTAAAAATACAAAAATCAGCCAAGTGTGGTGGCCCATGGCTGTAATCCCAGCTACTCCGGAGGTGGAGTCGGGAGACTTGTTTGAACCCGGAAGGTGGAGGTTGCAGTGAGCTGAGATTGTGTCACTGCACTCCAGCCTGGGTGACAGAGCAAGACTGTGTCTCAAAAAAAAAAAAAGACCAACATGTAAAAACATTTGATGTAGTCATCATCACAAGGACTTGAAAAACTGGTTGTCATATAGGCTTTAGGTTTGTGATGCAGTTAACTACTGAAAGAAATAGGGTATTTTCTAGGATCCAAGGGAAGCTATCTGTGTCCCTTCCGTCCACGTGGTTTTGGATCTCTAGCAGTTAGTGCACAGACATGACTGGCTTGATGTGTTATATGCACATTCTTTTGCACACCCAGGCCTGGACGACTCCACAGGGGGGACGCCCCTCACGCCTGCGGCCCGGATCTCAGCCCTCAACATTGTGGGAGATCTACTGCGGAAAGTTGGGGTAAGACCACACTTTCCTGGCCTTTGGTGCCTTCCTGCCTGTCCTTCAGGATATATGAAGGGGTGGATCTTACTCTAGTTCCTTACCTCTCCTCTCTGTTTCTTTTTCTAAGAAACAGGTGTCTTGTTCTGTTGCCCAGGCTGGAGTGTGGTGGTATGATCACAACTCACTGTAGCCTCAAACTCCTGGGTTCAAGCAATCCTCCCACCTTAGCCTCCCGAGGAGCTTGGACCACAGGTATGCACCATCATGGCTTTTTTGTAGTAATGGGGTATCGCAGTGTTGCCCAGGCTGGTCTTAAACTCCTGGTCTCACGTGATTCTCCCACGCTGGCCTCCCAAAGTTCTGGGATTATAGGCGTGAGCCAGTGCACCTGGCCCCTTTCATAGCAGTGTGGTAAGTTTTAGGTGTGACTGCTCCTTTAGCGTCCCTGGGAGTCATTAGAGCTTCCTGTGGGAGTTACTGTCAGACACTCAGAGCTCTGACTCTAAGCTTTGCCTCAGAGCCATATGTATATCTCTTTCCTTGTACCATTTTTCCTCTAGGCAATTTGGGAAATAGGGTGATGTCCTATTTTTCCTAAATTTGAAAAAACTGAAGAGCATTTAGAAACTGTCTTTTGGCCAAGTGCTGCAGTGGCTCATGCCTATAATCCCAGTACTTTGGGAGGCCAAGGTGGGAGGATCACTTGAGCCCAGGAGTTTGACACTAGCCTGGGCAGCATGGTGAAACCACCTGCGCTGACTTGCCTCTACAAAAATGCAGAAATTAGCCAGGCGTGGTAGTGCACACTGGTAGTCCCAGCTACTCAGGAGGCTGAGAGGTGGGAGGATTGCTTGAGCCTGGGACGTCGAGGCTGCAGTGAGCCGAGATGGCACCACTGCACTCTAACCTGGGTGACGGAGCACGACACTGTCTGAGAAAAGAAAAAACTGCCTTCTGTTTTTTTGTTTGTATGTTTGTTTCTTAGGGGGTTTAGGAGAATCTTAACACTTTGCAATGCCAAGGCGGGTGGATCACCTGAGGTCAGGAGTTCAAGACAAGCCTGGCCAACATGGTGAAACCCCATCTCTACTACTACTCGGGAGGTTGAGGTAGGAGATTGGCTTGAACCCGGGAGGTAGAGGTTGCAGTGAGCCGAGATCGTGCTACTGCACTCCAGCCTGGGCAACAAAATGAGACTTGGTCTCAAAAAAAAAAAAAAGAAAAAAAAGAAATCTTGAAAGCCTCGGGCAAAGAACTTGGCCTGTCAGTTTTTATGTTAATTACAGGAAGGGATCCTTTTGTGCTTAAGCAATAACATAGGTATTCTTTGTAGCTGTTTATTTTATTTTTAAAAATGATGCCTGGAAGGCCACATAATTTAACTTCTACCAGGTTGTCACTGTGTACAGTGTATTCATACAACTTAATAGAAACTCGCATCTCATTCCTTTCAGGTGTCTACTTCTGGCTGTTGGTGGTCTGGCTTGCTTTTCTATAAACAGGTCCGTGCTTTAATAGCCTGGTTAGAGTACAGAGAAGCCTGCGGGTGCTGTCAGTGTCCGTTTGGTTTCCTCGGGGTCTGTTGCAGCCAGACTAAGTCCTTGTCAAACCTCCTGCCATTCTGCAGAGGTTTAATAAGGTAAACCGAAGAGGGAAGGATTCCAGAAGTGGATTTCATATTTCCTACGGGCAGAGCTGGATAATTGGTAGCTTAGTAATTTTTCCAGAAAGCTCTCATTTGTTTAAAAATTTTTTGTAATTAAAAACTTTTTTTCATTATTATTTATTTAATATTCTTTTTAGCCAGGCATGATTGTGCATGCCTATAGTCCCAGCTACCCAGGAGGCTGAGGTGGGAGGATTGCTTGAGCATGGGAGGTCGAGGCTGCAGTGAGCCGTGATCTCTTTTTCCAGGAAGCTCCCAAACATTTGTAAAAATGCTTTGTAATTTCAACAATTTTTTTCATTAAAAACATTTTTTTATTAGATGGGCATGATTGCAGATGCCTATAATCCCACCTACTCAGAAGGCTGAGGTGGGAGCATTGCTTGAGCCTGGGAGGTTGAGGCTGCAGTGAGCTGTGATCTCACCAGTGCACGCCAGCCTGGGTGACACAGCAAGGCCTTATCTAAAAAAGTAAAAAAAAAAAAATAAGATGGGATCTTACTTTGTTGCCCAGGCTAGTCTCAAACTCCTGATGTTAAGCCTCCTGCCTTGGCCTCCCAGAGTGCTGGGATTACAGGTGTGAGCCATTGTGCCCAGCCAGCTCCCAAATATCTAAGGTGCTTAGTTCTGAGACTGGCATATACATTGGGTTCCTCTTGGGGTCCCACCTTGGAATTCCAGCACACAACAGTTTGAGAACCACTGTCTGGGGTCCTTTCCTCTGTACGGGCTCTGGTGAGACAGAATAGTCGTTGCCTGTAACTTGAGAGATAAAAAGCGTATTTCTCTCCAGGCGCTGGAGTCCAAACTCGCTTCCTGCCGGAACCTCGTGTACGATCAGTCCCCAAACCGAACAGGTGGCCCAGCCTCTGGGCGGAACAGCAAGAACAGAGATGGCAGCGACAGACGACCAGGCAGCACCAGCATGCCTTTGGGTGATAAAGGGTCAGTACCTTTTAATAAACCTCTCGCCGGTGGGGAGAACCGACCTGCCCCAGGCCAGAGACACTAGCCCCCAACCCACAGCCATGAGTTTTTTTTTAAATAACAGGATGATTTCAGCAAACCTTATCTTCTCCTGTGCTCCCTGCAGGCAGCATCAGGTGGTGTCTTCTGGCTTGGATAAAGGGCTAAGGAGAGGGTCTTGTTTTGTGAGACAGGGTCTCACTTTGTCTCCCAGGGTGAAATACAGTGGCACGATCATAGCTCACCCTCTGCCTCCTGGCTCACATGATCCTCCCACCTTAGTCCCCTGAGTAGCTGGGACTACATATGCATGCCACCATGCCTGGCTAATTTTTTTTCTTTTTTCTTTTTTTTTTTTTTTTTTGAGACGGAGTCTTGCTTTGTTGCCAGGCTGGAGTGCAGTGGCATGGTCTTGGCTCACTGCAACCTCTGACTCCCTGGTTCAAGAGATTCTCCTGCCTCAGACTCCCAATTACAGGCACTAGCCACCGTGCCCAGCTAATTTTTGTTTTTGTTTTTGGTTTTTTTTTTTGAGATGGAGCTCACTCTGTCTCCAGGCTTAGCTGTGATCTTGGCTTACTGCAACCTCCACCTTCTGGGTTCAAGCAGTTCTCCTGCCTCAGCCTCCAGAGTAGCTGAGACTACAGGCGCGCGCCACCACACCCAGCTAATTTTTGTATTTTTAGTAGAGACGGGGTTTCACCACGTTGACCAGGATGGTCTCCATCTTTGACCTTGTGATCTGCTCACCTTGGCCTCCCAAAGTGCCGTAATTACAGGTGTGAGCCACTGCGCCTGGACTCAGTTGTATATTTTTAGTTGAGGCCAGTTTTCACTATATTGGCCAGGATGGTCTCAATCTCCTGACCTTGTGTTTCGCTCACGTTAGCCTCCCAAAGTGCTGGGATTACATATGTGAGCCACTGCGCCCAGCCAATTTTTTGTATTTTTTCTAAAGACAAGATTTTGCCGTGTTGCTGAGGTTGGTCTGAAACTCCTGGCTTCAAGTGATCCTCACTCTTCACTCTCCCAAAGTGCTGGAACCACAGGTGTGAGCAGCCGTGCCTGGCCAAGCAGATCATTTTTATCATTTGATTCTACAGCTGCTACTCATGGTCACACTGTAAGAAGGTGCTGTATAAAGCCCTTATTTGGGCCAGGCGCGGTGGCACACACATGTAATCCCAGCATTCTGGGAGGCTGAGGCAGGTGGATCACTTGAGGTCAGGAGTTCGAAACTAGCCTGCGCAACATTGGTAAAACCCCATCTCCACCAAAAAAATACAAAAATTAACCAGGCATGGTAGCATGTGCCTGTAGTCCTAGCTACTCGGGAGGCTGAGCAAGGAGAATCACTTGAACCCAGGAGGCAGAGGTTGCAGTGAGCCAAGATGGCACCACTGCCCAGCAGCCTGGGCAACATAGCAAGACTCCATCTCAAAAAAAAAATTTTTTTTTAATTAAATTAAATGCCTTATTTGGGAAGTTGGGCATCAGTCACAGCCTTGCTTCTCCCAGAAGATTTTTTTTTTCTTTTTAAACCTGTAGAACCTTTGAGAAACTGGCATTACCTTCTAGCCAGACTATGTTCCCAAAACCAGCCACCCCATGGGATAGCACAGATCTGACCTCTGACGGTGTCATTTATTTTCTTGTCTAAAAAAAAAAATCAAGGCCAGGCGCCGTGGCTCACACTTGTAATCCCAGCACTTTGGGAGGCTGAGACCAGCGGGACTGATTGAGCTCAAGAGGTTGAGGCTTCAGTGAGCCACGGCACTCCAGCTTGGGCGAAGAAGTGAGACCTTATTGCAGAAAAAGAAAGTCAGGGCAGCTTTCAGATTCAGGAATTCTGTAAGATGTGTGACTACCATCTCCCTGGGCCCTAAGCCATATGAATTTGATGGGTTTGTAGCAGACATGAGACAGGAAATTAAGCACCTTTTCCATGGTGTGCACATAACTGTTGACCTTTACACGTGGATTTTTAGGCCAGATGCAGTGGTTCACACTTGTAATCCCAGCACTTTGGGAGGCCAGGGCGGGTGGATTGCTTGAGGCTAGGAGTTCACTAGACCAAACTGGGCAACATGGCGAAACCCCATCTCTACTAAAATACAAAAATCAGCCAGGCATGGTGCTAGGCGCCTGCAGTCCCAGCTACCTGGGAGGCTGAGGCACAAGAATGACTTAAACCCAGGAAGCGGAGGTTGGAGTGAGCTGAGATTGCCCCACTGCACTCCAGCCTGGGCAACAGAGTGAGACTCTTAAATTAAAAGGATTAAAAAAATTAAAAAAAAATATTTCTGGTTTTTTTCTTTCTGTAAGACAAGGTCTTGCTCTGCTGCCCAGGCTGGAGTGCAGTGGTGTGGCCATAGCTCACTGCAGCCTCACCTTCCTGGGCTGAAGCCATCTTCCTGCCTCAGCCTCCTAATTAGCTGGGGCTCTAGGTGCATGCCACCACCCATGGCTAATTTTCTTTTTTATGTTTTATACAAACAGTCTTGCTGTGTTGCCCAGGCTGGTGTCAAACTCCTGGCATTGAGTTTGGGAAGACACCTCTGAGACTGTAGTCTGCTTCTCAGTGAGATTTCTAGAGGTGTGTTTGAGTTTTCAGAGTAATTTTCCAGGCGACCCTCCTGCCTTGGCCTCCCAAGTGCTTACAAGCTTTAAGCCATCATGCCTGGCCTTTTTTTTTTTTTCTGGAGACAGGGTCTTGCTCTATTGCCCAGGCTGCTGGAGTGCAGTGGCATGATCTCGGCTCACTGCAGCCTGCGCCTCCCGGGCTCAAGCGATCCTTCTACCTCCGCCTCTCAAGTAGCTAGGACTGCACACACAGGCCACCACACCTAGCTAATTTTTTTTGCATTTTTTTTGTAGAGGTAGAATCTATGTTGCCCAGGCTATAAAAACAACCAAAATCAATTTAATAGGTAAGAGTTGGGTCTTTGTAGAGGTTCTGAGACTGGGCGTTTGTGTGACCTTGGAATCTGAGAGCCAGGTAGCCAGTGTCCTCTTCTTTATTTCACAGGAGAGAAAATTGAGACCCTGTGACACCCTGCTCCTGACTCTTGATGTTCACCCCTAGAACTCTGTGGGCCCCGGTGCTAGCCAGTTTCTCACAGCTGTCATGTCAGCTTAATTTGGTTTGCTCTGTCTGAAGGTTGGGGAAGCGCCTGGAATTTGGGAAGCTGCCTTCACACATATCTTCGCCGCCGCTGCCGTCAGCCCAGGGGGTAGTCAAGATGTTGCTTTAGGAAAACCACGGAAGCTGAAGCTCTTGGTGTCGGTGCGGGAGTCGTTACCGTTCGTCGTCTTTTTACACTAGGTTTTTGTTTTGTTGTAAGTTAGAGAAATAAGAACCAGCACTCACCATAGTTCACTTTGCAGCCCAAGCCAATGACAGGCCGGCACCTGTGCTCTGGGGTTTGCCCCTGGGAAACGTCTGCTCATCCCTGCCTGCCACTGTGTGCATTGCAAAGAGGGACAAACGGGGCTCTCTGGGAAGAGCCCTAAGGTGTCGGTGATGAGGCTACCCTGTTTTTGTTTTTGTGTTTTGAAATAGAGTCTCACTCTGTTGCCCCGGCTGGAGTGCTACAGTGGCGTGATCTCAGTTCACTTCAGCCTCCACCTCCCAGGTTCAAGTTATTCTTCTATCTCAGCCTCCCATGTAGCTGGGACTACAGGAGTGTGCCACCACACCCGACAATTTTATATTTTTAGTGAGAAACAGTTTCACCATGTTGGCCAGGCTGGTCTTGATCTCCTAGCCTCAAGTGAACCTCATGCCTTGGCTTCCCAGAATGCTGGGATTACAGGTGTGAGCCACCACTCCTGGCCTCTGATTGGTCTTGACAGGTGTTTTTAATGTCCTGAGTCTCCTTAAATGTGGGATGGAGTCCCTCTCAGAGGCTCTTCCCCCTGCCCCCAACCAGCTGGAATTGTCTTCCAGAACGAAATCTCCCCAGTACTTTGTGGTGTACTGAAATCATGTTTGGGAACAAAGAACAGAACGGTCACATGCCTTTTTAAAAACGGGAATAGGCTGGGCATGCTGACTCACGCTTATGATCCTAGCATTTTGGGAGGCCAAGGCAGGTGGATCACCAGAGGTCAGGAGTTCAAGACCAGCCTGGCCAACATGGTGAAACGCCATCTGTACTAAAAATACAAAAAATTAGCTGGGTGTGGTGGTGCACACCTGTAATCCCAGCTACTCAGGAGGCTGAGGCAGGAGAATCGCTTGTACCCAGAAGGCGGAGGTTGCGATGAGCCGAGATTGCACCACTGCACTCTAGCCTGGGTGAGAGAGCGAGTATCAAAATACACACACACACACGCACACATGCACGCACACTACATCTGAGACTGTAGCCTGCTTCTCATTGAGATTTCTAGAGGTATGTTTTTGGAGTAATTTCTCAGGCCAACCAGGGTCAGTGGAGAATCTGTCCTCTTTCGGCAAACTGCAGCCATTCATTTTCCTGAGTCCCCTGGCGGGGTGGGGGGAATTCTGCCTCAGGACCCTAAGGGGTCTTTGGGGTAGGGTGGCCTTGTTAATGCAGCCACTAAGAACAGGACTTCATTCAAAGCCATCATGAAGTAACCAGGGTGATCTTCAAGTAAGATTAAACCATGAGGTCATTGTTGGAGGCCTCCTTGTCAAACAAAGACATGAACACAGGAGTTCCAACGCGCCACAGCGTGTCCGCTCACCGCTGCTTGTTAGGAACTGCTGTCTCACTCTGTGGGTCACAAGTTAAAAGAACACCGTTATTGTGTGCCTGCAGCTTCGTGGCCTTCATTTTGTTACTAAGTTATTTTCTGGAAGAACAGCAAAAATATCTTCAGGTTGAAAAGGGAACTTTGCAAGTGCTACTGAAATTCCGCAGAGAATGAAGCTGCGGTGGCAGGTTTCTTAGCCTAGAAACATCCTAACCTGTATCTGAAAAGATGTCCTTTTATTTTTTTAAAAGATCAATAAAAGAGAAGCGAATGTTGAACTGGTTTGGGGGAGTGGTCAAATGGAGGCTTTGTATGTTTGTACTTCCATGTTTTCTCATAGAGTTGTGAGAAACTTTTTTTTTAACCGAGTTATGAAATAAGAAAAAAATCTTTCCAAGAATTTTTATTCAAGCTAGGTTTTTAGAAATATATCTGGGATATGTTTGTGCATCATTCTAGGCATATTAGCATCTGGTCATAGGGTGGAGTCCTTCGTTCCCATATTTCCTGTCTCCCAAATCTGTTTGATCCACGGACTTGGTGGTATATGGCATCATTTGTGTTGAACAGAGCCTTTGCAAGGCATGTCCGTCTAAAACACTGAAGCTGAAAGAAGGATGGGGCCTACAGCCTATCTTCCCCCCATCCCCGCCCCTGTCCCCCACCCCTCGCCCCACCACCAAGACAGAGTCTTGCTCTGTCTCCCATCCTGGAGTGCAATGGCACGATCTCGGCTCACTGCAACCTTTGCCTCCCAGGTTGAAGCAATTCTTCTGCCTCAGCCTCCTAAGTAGATGGGATTACAGGCACGTGCCACCATACCTGGCTAATTTTTTTTTGTATTTTTAGTAGAGACGGCATTTACTATGTTGGCCAGGTTGGTCTCGAACCCTCACCTCATGGTCCGCCTACCTTGGCGTCCAAAAGTGCTAGGATTACAGGCATGAACCACTGTGCCCAACCTACAGCCTGTTTTTATGGGCCTTACTCTAAGAATGATTTTTTATGTTTTTAAGAGTTGTTTTAAACATGGTGAATATTCGACCATATGCAGCCTATAAAAGCTAAAATACTGTCTGGCTGGGTTTTTGTTGTGAGACAGGGTCTTATTCTATTACCTAGGTTACATAGCTCACTGCAGCCTCGAACTCCTGGGCTCACACGATCCTCCTGCCTCAGCCTTCCAAGTAGTTGGGAGTACAGGTATGTACTGTCCTGCCTGGCTGACTTAAGACTTTTTTTTTTTTTTTTTTTTTTTTTTTGGTAGGGGGTCTCTATTGGCCAGGCTGGGTCTCCAACTCCTGGCCTCAAGTGATCTTCCCAAAGTGCCGGGATTTCAGGTATGAGCCACTGTACCTGGCCACTATCTGACTCTTTAGAGAAAGTGTTTGCTGACGCACTGGGCAAGACCTTGTGTTTTAGCTTAAAAAAATCAAGGAAATCTTGTATTTTTCTTGTGATTCTGGTTTTGATGAGTAAGGAAGCGCTTAGTCATGTTGCAGGGCAGGGGGCAGTGGCCCGCAAACCTCACATCACCTTACTCCCCACCCCCCAGCAGCCCAATAACCCCCTTAGACAGTCTCACTTTGCATCTCTGCCTTGCCTTTTGCTGGCTCTGGGATCTTAGGCAATTGATATCACCTCCCTAGGCCTCAGTTTCCCCACTGAAATAACCCTGACTTCAGAGAGTCTGGGACAATGAAGCAAAACCCAGATGTCTCCAACTTCTTTTGCTCTCTAGAAAACAGCTCAACAGAAAAGCCAGTGACATGCTAGTGATTTATAACCGTTTATTAGTGAAGGTGTTTGTAAGTTCAGTCAGGGTGTGTAGTAAACCGTGCAGCATTCCTGCTCTCCACTGTGGGAGCAGCGTCTCATTTTCAATTCATGTGACTACAGAAGGCACTTGGTGAACTGTGCGTGTCTGAGGTGTGGAAACCAGGAGAGGGGAAAAGAATTCTCAAACAAGGACCTGACATGAGAAGTTGGAAAGGTTCACAGGTTAAGGAATGAATGGGGAGGGGGGTGGCACCCATTTTGGTGACTTTTTCCCCATTTCATGTAAACAAAATTGCCAGTGACCGGTTACCGTGGATATGTTTTTCTGAACACTCAATGTCTGCACAATCCATTGATAGAGCTGGAGGGTGCGTTTGTGTTTCCCTCATCTCGTACATCATACAAACTCCAATTTCTACCTTGAATAGAGGGTAGTGGGGGTGGCGGCAGTGGTGGTGGTGGTGGAGACAGGGTCTCACTCTGTTGCCCAGGCTGGAGTGCAGTGATGCAATTATAGTTCACTGCAGCCTCGAACTCCTGGGCTCCAGCGATCCTCCTGACTTGGCCTCCTGACTTGGTCCCCCTAGCTGGGACCACAGGTGTGTAGCACCATGCCCAGCTTATTTTTAAATTTTTGTAGAGACGAGGTTTCACTATGTTGCCCAGGCTGGAGGGTGTGGTTTTTATATTCCTTGTGTGAGGAGTGTCTGTGATGTTTGGAATTTGAGGATGGATTTAGACAGTGCTAAATACAGTCTGCTGCGTTTTGCTTTGTTCTGGGTGTTTGCTTTTCTTGCCGTGGTGCAAAACTCTAGAAAGTTGCTTATTCACTGGCCTTGGTTCCATTGAAGTCTGCATCTCGAGTGTCCGTTTCCTCCTCGGAACCATCTGCATTTTCAATGACTCGACGTCCTCCAGACCTTCTAGAAGGAATGAAAGAGGTCTCGTTTCCTCGCCTGTGGGTTGTAAGAAAACATTTCTTTAGCAAAGAAATCTTCATGGTTGGGATAAATTTTTTATGAATTTTTTTCTTTTTCTTTTTCTTTTTTTTTTTTTCAGACAGTCTCGCTCTTTCGCCCAGGCTGGAGTGCAGTGGCATGATATCACTTCCCTGCAACCTCCGCCTCCTGGGTTCAAGCGATTCTTCTGCCTCAGCTTCTCGAGTAGCTGGGACTACAGGTGCACACCACCACACCCAGGTGATTTTTGTATTTTTAGTAGAGATGGGGGTTTCACCAGTAGGCGAGGCTGGTCTCGATCTCTTGACCTCATGATCCGCTTTGGCCTCCCAGAGTGCTAGGATTACAGGCGTCAGCCACCGTGCCCGGCCATAAATCTGTTTTTAAATTAACCTTATAGCTATAGTCCTATTGCAATATAAATCTATTTTTTTATGGTAGAAAACACACAGATACACGGCACAAATAAGATGCAGATGCTCCAGCTGAAGTCAACAAATCCTGGCTAGTCTTAGGGCAGGATTGGTTGAATTTAATCATCTGAAATTGGTTGTGAAGAGTGGAGCAGGTTTTTCAAAGCAAGACTATCTGCTTTTTAAAACGTCTGGCTTGGTCATTTGAGAACCCACGGGATTCTGGTTTGCTGTGGTCTTTGATTTAGAATAGGAAAAAACCCCAAAAAACCAAGTAAGGGATTTTGTCTTTTGACTTTATTCATAGCCCATGGGGCAGAGATGAAGAAGACATAACATAATGTTTTTCTTATGCATCTCCTCACCCCCACCCACCTTAGAAAGAGGTGGGTTTTCCAGGGTTTGAAGTGGAAGAAGGTGAAATGGACCAGGGCGGCCTTGAGAGGGGAGGAGGTGAGGGACACAGAGGGGCTCCCTGGTAACAAGGTGAGACAGCGCCCCCTGCTGGTATGGAGCTTCCTGGAGTGAGTTTTCCCTCCTGCAGGGATTGCTGCATCTGTTTTGCTGACCGTGGAACACCCTGTGCGTGCCGTAAAATAGGTGCCCAATTAATATTTTTTAGAAAAGGAAATTTTACGTGTTAATCTAAGGTAGATTATTTTATTTTTAATTTTTATTTTTTTCAGACCGAGTTTCCCACTGTTGCCCAGGCTGGAGTGCAGTGGTGCAATCTCGGCTCACTGCAGTCTCCTCCTCCTGGGTTCAAGCAATTCTCCTGCCTCAGCCTCCTGAGTAGCTGGGACTACAGGCATGCGCCACCACGCCCAGCTAATTTTGTTTTGTATTTTTAGTAGAGACGGGTTTTCACCATGTTGGCCAGGTTGATCTCAATCTCTTGACTTTGTGATCTCCCGGCCTCAGCCTCCCAAAGTGCTGAGATTAAAGGCGTGAGCCACCGCGCCTGGCCCTATTTTATTTTTTTTTACATTGAGACGAGGTCTTGCTATTGTTGCCCAGGCTGGTCGTGAACTCTTGAGCTTACACAGTGCTCCTACCTTGGCCTCCCAAACTGCTGGCATTACAGGCGCCGGTCACCACACCTGGCTTCCAAGGTGGATTTAAAAAAAGTTTTTGAAGAGTCTCTTTCTGTCACCCAGGCTGGAGTGCAGTGGCATGATCCTGACTCACTGCAACTTCTGCCTCCTGGGTTTTAGCAATCCTTGTGCCTCAGCATCCTAAGTAGCTGACTACAGGCACATCACCACGCCTGGCTAATTTCTGTATTTTTAATAGAGATAGGATTTTACCATGTGACCTGTGCCGGTTTCAAACTGCTGGCCTCAAACCATCGACTCGCCTCAGCCTCTGGAAGTGTTGGGATTACAGGTGTGTGCCAGTACGCCTGGCCTGTGAGGTGGATTTTAGCTCCAGCCAGTAACCCCCAATCTCTCTGTCCCCACTACTCGCGTCTCCTTTCTGCCCTGGTTCTCCTGAATTCAACACCTCGACTGCACACGAAGGGCTGGTCACGTGAGGCGAGACTGTGGGTAGGAGGGAGGAAGTGGGCAGAAGGAGAAATCAGATCTGCCTGCTGCCGACCTTCACTGTTTGGAAGAAACGCTTAAGTCTCTTCAGCCGCTGCAACGGATAATCATGTTGTGCTCCTGCCGTTTGGCCCTGTTTGACCTGAATTGGAAGACAGGTCTTAACTTACTTCAGGACCTCAAAGAAGAAAGCAGACTTTCGCTCCCATACAAAGGCTGGACTAGAAGCCACAAGGATGAACACAACCAGTGACTGATTCTTGAGTCAAAATGAACAACTCAGACGGGTAAGACCAGAGGCATAAGGAAGGCCCAGAGATTCATGATCGCTGAGAAGGGGAACCCCCAACATGAGCCTTCTGTTGACAGAGGATGGGAGAGACCCCGGCCGGGAAAACCCACCTGGCTGTAACGGATGGGACTTCCCACAGGGCAGCGATCAGAAAGAAATACTTAAAGTTGCAGCCACTCCAAACTAAACACCCCTAGGCCAGCTTCAGAGAGAAGCTTCTAGATTTGCAGCCCTGCTAGAGAACTCTCTGTCCTTCTCTCTCTAGATGTGACCCTTAAGTCTTTTTCTTTTATAGCACTGTCTTCCAAGGACTTGACTCAGAAGGATCCCCAAATTCAGAGTAGAGAGAGGAGCAGCAGTTTGACTGTTCCCTGTATGTTCCCCAGACAGCTCTCTTCCTTGCCATTTTTACTCCAGGTTCAAAAGCTGATGGAATGGCTGGGTGCAGTGGCTCACACCTATAATGCCAGCATTTTGGGAGGCTGAGGTGGTCAGATCACTTCAGATCAATTGTTCAAGACCATCCTGGCCAACATGGTGAAACTCCGTCTCTATTAAAAATACAAAATTAGCCAGGTGTGGTGGTATGCACCTATAACTCCACCTACTTGGGAGGCGGAGGCAGGAGCATCACTTGAACCTGGGAGGCAGGCTGCAGTGAGCGAAGATTGCACCACTGCACTCTAGCCTGGGCAACAGAGCCAGACTGTCTCCACACACACACACACACACACACACACACACACACACACACACACAAAACCTGATGAGCTAACCTGGGGTTGGGAAGTAGTCCCTAACATACACATCGGTGCTCCCGGCACTTTCTTTTTGGCTCTTGGAAGAGTCTGTTTGGTAACTGGAAAGCTTAATGGACAAATTTGCTCCCTTGACCTAAGAAATACATTGTGCTCTGGGTCGTTGGAATCTCTGTGCTTGGCTGTCAGCCTGCAAGACACTCCATTCTGGGTCCAGTGCTTTTCTTAGAACTGGTTTCAAATCCTAGATCCAGGTTGATACCAACTATACCTGTTACAGGAAGTAAGGGACCCTCTAAAGATTTTCTTAAAAGGTCTGATCCTGGAGAATCTGGATTCTTTTTTTTTTTGAGACAGAGTCTTGCCTGTTGCCCAGGCTGGCGTGCAGTGACACGATCTTGGCCCATTGCAGCCTCTGCCTCCCAGGTTCAAGTGATTCTCATGTCTCCTCCTGAGTAACTGGGACTACAGACATGGGCCACTACACCCGGCTAATTTTTGTATTTTTAGGAGAGATGGGGTTTCACCATGTTGTCCAGGCTAGTCTTGAACTCCTGACCTCAAGTGGTCTGCCTACCTCAGCCTCCCAAAGTGCTGAGATTACACAGTTGAGCCACCGTGCCTGGCCAAGCATTTGGGTTCTATTCCTGGACTCAGCTTACCCAAGGCACCAGGAATGATGTCAGGAATCAACATGAGTGTAAGCACCTGTTACTTTGAAAGGACTCAGTTTGCCAGTGACCAGTGGGTGCTGTACTTCAGCCAACCCTGGAATTCGGCTTATCCTGTGATCCCAGTGAGCTGGCAGGAAAACTGCTCTAACTGTCCCGGAGACTCATCTCCCCTACAAAACTGACGCAGAAGCTCTTACTAAGACCTCACCCCGCTGCTTTAAGTATTTTGGTAGTAACAGTAAAGCTGAGATTCTCCAAAAATGAAGATGGACACAAATGAGGGTTGGTTTGGCCTCTCCATGGGGTGAAAGAAGTCAGATCCACATTGCCTAACTTCACCTATGAAACGTAGTTCATCATGCCTGTAATCCCAGCATTTTGGGGGTCAAGGATCACCTGAGGTCAGGAGTTTGAGACCAGCCTAGCCGACATGGTGAAACCCCTTTTCTACTAAAAATACAAAAATTAGTGGTGGCAGGCGCCTGTAATCCCAGCTACTCAGAAAGCTGAGGTAGGAGAGTCGCTTGAACCCGTGAGGCGGAGGTTGCAGTGGGCCAAGATCACGTCACTGCGCTTGAGCCTGGATGACAAAGCAAGACAACATCTCAGAAAAAAAAAGTTTTTCAAATCCCACAGAAGCAGAGGCCTCTCTGTGCTATCTTGGGAAGGGCCCTATGTGCATCCTGGAGTCTTGGGTGTCCATTCCCCAGTCCTTAAACATGTACTTGCCAGTGAAGCCTCCAGGAAAGGCTCTGCCAGGACTGTGCTTGGCTTTGTGGTGGTCAGCTTCCACCCCATGTGCTGAAAATGCAGTTTGTAGCTAGACATCACTCAAGCCACGTGCAGCCCCCGGCATTTGTCAGACATCGCAGTGAGCTCATTTTCTTTGCGGACAAGCCTGTGAAAGCTGAATCGTGGGAGGACCAGTTGCTGTGCCACAGTTACTGTGAACCTGGGCTTTGTGGTTTCTGACTTGTGACCCGGACCAGCTAACTAGAAGCCAAGTACATTCTCCAGGAATGTGCCCAGATAGTGGAACCATCATATTCACTCAGTGGAGTGTCTTTACTGGACAAGGAGGACAGCACTGCTAAGTGCCCTAACAGTGTAAGAGTGGCTTTTGGCATGAAAGGAAGAAAAATTCAAGCCACACACATAGCCTCTGACATCTCATCAAGATGCAGTGATAAGGACGCACTGTTGGGTGTCACATCACATGCACTGCCCAGAGGCAGGAAGGACAGTGGGTCAAGAGATGAGGTCTATTTGTCATCCTGATCTTGGTTTCAATGACAGACAGCTTTGCACTAAGATATCCAAGCCTTCAGATTTTGCAGGAATCTCATGGAAATGTGCAAGGATTAAAAAACCAGGGTGAGCAGAGGGACACACTGGGCAGAAAGGAAATGAGTACTAAGACAACACACAGCTGCGAAGCTGAAGGCATGATACCTGGTGCATCACTGCGAAGTTTCCTGTTGGGGGGGCCCTCTGAAACAGAGAGAGAGAATCCCTGGAGGTTACCATCAGCAAATGGGAAGGAGCCCAGTGAAGTATATTCTTAATTGTTAAAAATATTCGCTTTGGTTTGATAATTAAAGGCACACTCTTTTTATTTTGAGACGGAGTCTCGCTCTGTCACCCAGGCTGGAGCGCAGTGGTGCAATCTAGGCTCACTGTAACCTTCACATCCTGGATCTAAGCGATCCTCTTGCTCAGCCTCCCAAGTAGCTGAGATTACAGGCATGTACCACCACACGGCTAAATTTTGTATTTTTAGTAGAGATAGGGCTGTACTATGTTGGCTAGGCTGGTCTCAAACGCCTGTCGTCAAGTGATTCTCTTGCGTTGGCTTCCCAAAGTGCTGGGATTTGGGATTACAGGCATGAACCACTGTGCTAGCCTTAAAGGCACTCTTAAGTCAACCTTGCAGTGAATCATCTGATGCCAAGAGCCTCTGGTGAGGCTGGCACATGAAAGGACAAGCAGTTTTGATACAGAGTCTCACTCTGTCACCCAGGATGGAGTGCAGTGGCGGGACCCATCTCTGCTCACTGCAACCTCCACCTCCAGGGTTCAAGCGATTCTCCTGCCTCAGCCTCCCATAGTAGCTAGGATTACAGGCATGCACCATCATGCCTGGCTCATGTTTTTTACTTTTAGTAGAGACGGCGTTTCACCATGTTGGCCAGGCTGGTGTCGAACTCCTGACCTCAGGTGATCTGCCCGCCTCAGCCTCCCAAAGTGCTGGGATTACAGGCGTGAGCCACCGTGCCTGGCCCAGTTTTTTAAATGAAAAGGAAAACGTCTCTCCTTAGAGCTACTTCTAAGAACCGCTTATAAATCCCACCATTGCATACCTGTTCAGGGAAGTAAAAGCATTTGAGCAAGCTAGTTTGAAAAGTCAGTGTTAGAACAGAAACCAAGAAGTCCTGGGCAAGGAACCTGCAGCTGCAGCTCCCTTGATTATGATTAGTGCTCTTCATTAGCTTTCAGGCCTCTAGCGAGAGGGTGGAGGTGGAGGCCTTGTGCAGCTGTTGCCGGAGGTGGCTGGCAATGTAGCAAATGGTAGGTAAATGGGTCTGGCTTCAGAGAGGGCTTGTGTTGAGATTTGTCTGGCTGATAGAACTCTGTGAAACTTGCACTGCAATTCCTTCTTGGCTGAGGAGCCAGGCAGGCTTACCAACCTCCCTCAATGCTCTAGTGCCTGATTCTATGTGATTTTTTTTTTGTGCACCTAGAAGACAGAAGGTGGAACAGGCTTTCCACCCACGTTATGTGTGTGTGTGTGTGTGTGTCAGAACTGGCAAAAATGGTCTTTTTTGTTCCACTCTGGACTTGCCTGCCCAAGAAGGGTCACGTGTGTGGGGCAGAACCCAGAGGGGATATCCATTGTGTGCCAGAAGAGTCACTGGGCCTGAGAAAGGAGAGCAGAGGCAGCAACAGGGCAGAGAGTCAGAGTGGCTGTGTCCCCATCACTCAGCCCAGCCACTCAGGAGGCGCAGGGGGACCAGTTGCCAGCCGAGCACATCCCAGGTCTAAGGGGTTTTTTTTGAGACACAGGCTTGCTCTGTCACCCAGGCTGGAGTGCAGTGGCAGGATCTTGGCTCACTGCAGCCTCCACCTCCTGGGTTCCATTGAGTCTCCTGCCTCAGCCTCCTGAGTAGCTGGGATTAGAGGCATGTGCCACCACACCCAGGTAATTTTTGTATTTTTAGTGGAGACGGGGTTTCACCATGTTGGCCGGGCTGGTTTCGAACTCCTGACCTCAGGTAATCCATCTGCCTCAGCCTCCCAAAGTGCTGGGATTATGGGCGTGAGCCACTGCGCCCAGCCCTAAGGAGTCTTTGCTGTGAGAACAGCTCTCTTCCGCTGACCCTCAATCCTGGGAGATGCTTCCAGGCTCCTGCGTGCTTTGAGAGCTGAGGCCTGGTTTCGGTCCTATCCATAGGGACCAACAAGCCCTCACCTTGCAGTGAGTCGGGCTCTTCCCTGAAGCCTCGGCGCCCTGCTCCAGCTGCTCTCTTCCCCTTTTCCAAGGGGTTTGGAATTTTCCCTTGTCTCAAGCAGTGGTCCCCAAAGTCTAGAGGTGATTTCAGATGGCTTCTGGGCATGCCACCAGCTAACTGAACTGCATCATGATAAAGTCATATTCCTTTCCAGCTCTTTTTAAACAGGTCTCATTACTGTGTCAGAGAGAGTCTATTTGGTGCTAATGGCTGTTGTCACTCCCCCCCGCTTTTTTTGTTGTTGAGACAAAGTCTCATTCTTGTCCAGGCTGGAATGTAGTGGCGCGATCTCGGCTCAGTGCAACCTCTGCCTCCTGGGTTCAAGTGGTTCTCCTGCCTCAGCCTCCTAAGTAGTTGGGATTACAGGTGCGTGCCACCATGCCCAGCTAATTTTTGCATTTTTAGTAGAGACGGGGTTTTATCATATTAGTCTGGCTGGTCTCGAACTCCTGACCTCAAGCAATCCACCTGTCTCGGCCTCCCAAAGTACTGAGATTATAGGCATGAGCCACCGCTCCCAGCTATCACACCCTTTTTAATGGAGAAGTAGGCCTTCAGGTCTTGGTGATCAATTTGTGGCTATACCAGCTAGGTATTGAACTTGATGGTGTTTTATTTTCATCTTATTTTACTGTGACTGGTTGATACAGGTGCTGCTGGTTAAAAAATGTAGGAGCCATATATTTTATTTGCAATTTATAGGCATGTATGATTAAAACAATTTAAAAGATCAAGTTAGTGGTATTAAAGGTGGTGAGAGGCTTAGCACATGCTTATGGTGGTATGAAAATATGAAGCTGGGGAAATACCTAGGACTCAAGGGATAAAGCTTTACTCTGTGCCTGGTGCTGTCCTAGACATTGGAGTGTTTTTTTTTTTTTTTTTTTTTTTGAGATTGTGTCTTCCTCTGTCACCCAGGCTGGAGTGCACTGACGTGATCTCGGCTCACTGCAACCTCCACCTCCTGAGTTCAGGCGATTCTCCTGCCTCAGCTTCCTGAGTAGCTAGGATTACAGGCATGCGCCACCATGTCTGGCTAATTTTTTTATTTTTAGTTTCGCTGTGTTGGCCAGGCTGGTCTTGAACTCCTGACCTCAGGTGTTCTGCCCTTCTTGGCCTCCCAAAGTGCTGGGATTACAGGCGTGGAGCCACCTTGCCCAGCCTGGGCAGGATTCTTTAGGGAAAGTTGACCAGATTCTCCCACAGATACGATATGGGGTATAAAGGAGACAAATGTTAAGAACAGCTAGGTGGTTTGTGATCTGAATTGTTGGCAGCTTCATCATTCTAGGTGCTCAGCTGGAGAGGGCTGTGAGAGGAGCTGGTTTGGGGGTGAAGATTTTTGCTCAGTCACGGCTTGGGGTACACAACATGTTTGGTGTGAGCTGCCTATTAGACATCCATGTGGGAACATGAGGCGGGTCTGCGGTTCTAGGAAGAAGCTAGGGCTTCTCAGATATGAACGGAGAAGCTATAGATGGAATTCTAAAGCACCAAGACTAGTTGCGACGTCTCACCTAGAAGGAGGGAGAGAGATGAAAATAGAACTAAGGCTGGGCATGGTGGCTCACACCTGTAATCCCAGCACTTGGGGAGGCCGAGGCAGGCAGATCACTTGAGGTCAGGAGTTCAAGACCAGCTAGCCAACATAGCAAAACCCTGTTTCTACTAATATAAAAATTGGCGGAAAATGGCTTGAACTCGGGACACAGAGGTTGCAGTGAGCCGAGATCTGCCACTGCACTCCAGCCTGGGCAACAGAGCAAGACTGTGTGTCAAAAAAAAAAAAAGGGAACTAAGATGCTACTCTGGGCGGCCCAGTGGCAAGCAGGTTTTGAGGGATCAGCAGAGGAGATGAAGAGGGGCAAGCAGGCAAGGATGGGAAATCCAGGGAAGCAAGTGTATCAGGCCAGAGGCATGACGGGCTGTGTCACATGCTGCTGCCCTGTCAGGACGTCTGGCCATTGGTGTCACCCATGGGAGGCTTCTGGGAGACTGATGGGTGGGGGTGACGAGACCAGCAACTCTTAGCGTACAGGTTTGTGTGTTTTTGAGTTAGTCTCTCACTCTGTCGCCCAGACTGGAGTGCAATGGCATGATCTTGGCTCACTGTAACCTCCGCCTCCCAGGTTCAAGCGACTCTTATGCCTCAGCCTCCCAAGTAGCTGGGATTTCAGGCATGCACCACTGCACCTGGCTCATTTTTGTATTTTTTTGGTAGAGGTGGGGTTTTGGCATTCACGTACAGCTTTGTAGTAAGGGTAGATGTGGGGCTAAGAGGTTATTCCATTTGCTGATGGAGCAAATGAGAAAGGAAACCTTGCAAAGAAGTAAGGATTTTTGGAGCCATGTGCTTGAGTGAACTAGAGGGTCGGGTCCAACGGAGTTGTGAGCCTTGGTTGGTGCCAGAGGGTTTAGCACAGAAATGGAAGAAAGAAGTGTGCAGAGGCGCAGGGAGATAGGGTGATGAGGCAGGGGGAGCTTGTGCATGTTTCATGATCATCTGCTTTTAAGTAGGAAGTAAGGTCCCCACCTGAGAGTGAGGATGGGGAGGAACGATAATAAGAAGTTCAAAGAAAAAGTGAAAAGCAGGGAGGGCTATGGGAGGACCCAGGCAGCCCCTGAGCAAGGTCTGCTCTGTAGGAAAAGGTGGAGAGTAGGTTTCTTTTTTAATTTGTTAATTAATAATTTTTTTTTTTGCGACAGGGTCTCATTCTGTCATCCAGGCTAAGTGCAGTGGCTAGATCATGGCTCACTGCAGCCTTGATGTCTGGGGTTCCACTGATCCTCCCACCTCAGACTCCTGAGTAGCTGGGATTTCAGGTGTGTGCTACACCACCTGGCTAATTTCTTTCCTTTTTTTTTCTTGGAGAGTTGGGGTCTTGCCCTGTTGGCCAGGCTGATCTTGAACTCCTCAGCTCAAGCAATCCACCTGCGTTGGCCTCCCAAAGTGCTGGGATTACAGGCGTGAGCCCTGTGCCTGGCCAAGAGTTGAGTTTCATTTGGGTTGTGCTTTTACCAAGTGTGAATGCAGCAGAGCAAGACAGAGAAGCGGATGTTGAAGATGTGCGATGGGCATGACTAGACGGCTGGCTTGGAGCTGGGTCAGAGGCTGGCAGGGGCTGGGAGAGGACGATGGCATTGTGGAGTGAAGATGCCGCTGGGGACAGAGTCAAACAAAGGTGGCTCCAGGCAGTCAGTGAGATGCCTGATGGTCAAACTGTGAGGGCGCCTAGAGGTACCGGTTGTGCCTGTAGGAGCAGCGGGATCGCCCAGAAGGTCAAGGAACTGAGAGTCTGTGTCGCCCCCCGGATGTTGAAATCATGGAGAACTGTGAGGACTGGCGTGGGCGAGAGACAGGAAGCCTGGAGCTAAAACTTCCAGGGAGCCAGCTGGGATGGATGGACAGGGTGGTGGGAGCAGTGGGGACACCCCAGGGTACTAGGAGCATGGGAGAGGAAACAGCCCCCACCCCAGTGACAGCAGGAATTGTTGGCAGGGAGGCAGTTGTACCCCCCCAATCTCTCAAGGACTTCTGGCAACATCTGGAGACATTTTTGGTTGTGGGGGTGGGCTGCTACTGCAGCTGGTGGGTAGAGGCCAGGAGTGTCAGCACCTGCTACTTTCTGAGGACCCACTTTCCCGCTGGGTGGGAACATGCAGTGCACAGCACAACGCAGATACCCGGGGCAGCAGCAGCCCAGATGGCAGCAGTGCTCAGGGGAGAAACAAGGAGCAGAGAAGGTCAGGAAGAGGTCAAGTGGCAGGGGCCGTGTTGCAGCGTCAATGGATGCGGTGAGGAAGAGGCTGTAGGAGATGGGGGATAGCGTCTCTTCCTCCCCCCACCCTGAGGATGGGATGGGAGATGTCGATAGTTAAAGAAACTAAAAGGTGAGCTCTGTTACCGGGCCTGGCCCACCCTCTGCTTAGTGATTAAGAAGGAGCAGGAAGAAACCACAGAAGGGAGTGGTGGTGGTGGGCCCAAGGGGCGTCTGCAGCGATTCACTGGCTCACAGTGGGCAGTGCAGGCCGACGGCAGCCTGGGCCCCCAGCGCTTCTCTCTGACCAGAGAGATGGGGTCCTCCAGGGCCACGGGCTCCTCACCTGAGCTTGCTCTTGAGTGCGTTCACCTCGCGGCCCATGGCCTCGTTGCTCTCTGTGGCCTCATCCAGCTCCCGCTGCAGCTTCCTCCGGTTGGCGTTGATGCGCTGGGACTCCTCCTCTGCCTCCTCCAGCTGCCTCTTGAGCTGCTTGACCCTGGCATTGCCTTTCTCTGCCTGTCGTGGAGAGTAGGCGTGGTTAGGGGAGGCTACAGGTGGGGGCCCGGGGGAGGCTGGGCAGCCGGGTTTACCTGCTCCTTGTACTGCTCGGCCATCTTGCGCTCATCCTCCACCTGCAGCAGGACTTCCTTCAGCTTCTTGTCCTTCTGCTTCAGCGACTTGGTGGCTGCCTGTTTCTCCCTGCAAACAGCCAGGGAAACAGGTGGTCTCAAAGGAGGGCAGCACCCCTGGTGTGTCACACCTGGTGTGTTAACCAGATGTGGCACCTTGAGTGCTTTTCTGAGTCCCATATCGGGACTCCTCCCAGGGATCAGTCAGATGGTGGACTAGTATACAGCCATGAAAAGGAATAAAGTATCAGTGCTGTCAACAGCATGAATGAGCCTGGAATTCTTGCCGAGTGCAGGAAGATACCACCAGGCCATGTAGTGTGATTCCATTGATATCAAATGTCTAGAATACATAAATCTATAGAGACAAAGTAGATTATGGTTGCCAGGGATTGGCTAAAGGACATGGTTTCTTTTTAAATTTTTAAAATTTTTTTATAGAGATAGGGTCTTGCTCTGTTGCCCAGGCTGGAGTGCAGTGGCATTCCAGTGCCTGCTCTCCACCCTAGTTCATAGTTCACTGCAGCCTTGGACTCCTGGCTCAAGCAATCCTCCCACTTCAGCCTCCCAAGTAGCTGGGACTGCAGGCGTGCACCACCATACTTAGCTGACGTTTTAAAAGTTTTTCACAGAAATGGAGTCTCTGGCTGGGTATGGTGGCTCATGCCTGTAATCCCGGCACTTCGGGAGGCCAAGGCACACACATCACCTGTGGTCAGGAGTTCGACCAGCCTGGCCAACATGGTAAAACTCCATCTCTACTAAAAAATACCAAAATTAGCTGGGCATGGTAGTGTGTGCCTGCAGTTTCAGCTACTCGGGAGGCTGAGGCAGGAGAATCGCTTTAACCCTGGAGGTGGAGGTTGCAGTGAGCCGAGATCATACCACTGCACTCCAGTCTGGGCAACAGAGTGAGACTCTGTCTCAATAAAAAAGGAGTCTCGCTATGCTGCCCAGGCTGGTCTCGAACTCCTGGACTTAAGAGCTCCTCCCACCTACCTCAGCCTCCCAAAGTGCTGGGATTACAGGCTTGAGGCACCACATCTGGCCTGGCGTTTCTTTGTGAGCTGATGAAAATGTTTTCAGATTGACTGTGGTGATCATTTTACATGTTTGTGAATTTATGATTAGCCCTTGAATTGGTGCGCTTTAAATGGGTGCATTGCAGGGCATGTGAATTATGGAAAAAGCTGCTAGAAGAGAATGAGAATCCTTAGAATCCAATGGTTAGACACGTGCTGTGATCTTATGCCTCACTGGGATCCATAATTAGGAGAAGGCGGCTTCCAGTGTGTGTGCTGAATGGGTTGCCAGTTGGACTTGAGTTTTTGTTTTTTGGGTTTTTCTGTGTGTGGCAGGGTCTCAGTCTGTCATCCAAGCTGCAGTGCAGCGGAGTGATCTCACTGCAGCCTCCACGTCCCACATTTAAGCAATTCTCCTGCCTCAGCCTCCTAGTAGCTGGGGTTATAGGTGTATGCCACCACACCCAGCTAAGTTTTGGTACAGACAGGGTTTCACCATATTGGCCAAGCTGGTCTCAAACTCCTGAACTCAAGTGATCCACCTGCCTCTGTGTCCCAAATTGCTGGGATTACAGGCATGAGCCACTGTGTCCAGCCTGGCTGGATTGTGGGCTGTCACCAGGCTATCCCCGCTGAGTCTGGGAAAAGCCACGTGCACTGCTGGGAAGGCTGGTTAATGCCAGGAGGACCATCGCGATGCTGAGAGCCGCTCACATTGTAGGTGACTGCTCTAGGCCGGGCACCAGCAGGGCACGTTGCTGTGTTTACATTCAGTTCTCACAACACCCCTGCACTGTGGGCACCACAGAGCTTGCTTCTTAAAGTCAGAACTGATGTTGGAAGAGGTTCCCTTACTTCAGTATGACCCCTGCTGTCTGTCACTCCCCTGCAACCTGGGTTTGGAACTCCAAACGCGCATACCTGGCCTCCTGCTCGACCTGCTCCTCCAGCTGTGCAATCTTGGCCTCCAGTGCCGCGATGGTGGACTTGAACTTGGACTTGACGGCTCCCTCCATCTCCTGGAGCTTGCTCCGGAGCTCCTTGTTCTGGCGCTCGAGCTGCTGCCGGGCACTCTCGTTCTTCTGGGCCGCACTGCGCTCCGTGGCCAGCTCGTTGTTGAGCTGCTCAGCCTGGAGAGGAGAGTGAAGGCCGTGAGGTGGGATCAGGGAAGCCCAGGACAGCGTGCTGAGACCATGTACCTCCTGCTGCCTCCAGCCTTGGTCGGCCTCTGCACGAGTCCCTTGATCCTGGATGCCCTGACTTCATCCTGTAAAACTCCACTCAAGAGCTTCTTCCAGGCTGGGCGCAGTGGCACACATCTGTAATCCCAGCACTTTGGGAAGCCGAGGCAGGCAGGTCACTTGAGGTCAGGAGTTCAAGACTGGCCTGACCAACATGGTGAAGCCCTGTCTCTTTTAAAAATACAAAAATTAGCCGGGCAATGGTGGCACACGCCTGAATCCCAGCTAAGCAGAAGAATCTCTTGAACCTGGGAGGCAGAGGATGCAGTGAGCCAAGATCACACCACTGCACTCCAGCCTGGGCAACAGACTGAGACCCTATCACCTCCAAAAAGAGCTGCTTCCTCAAGTGGTACGGTGCCGCCTAGGCTGAGTTACCTGTCCCTTGCTTTCTCTGTCCTGGAGTCGCCTGGAGAACAATGCCTGTTGACCCTATACCACAAGGGGCTGCAGGTCACAGGATGGTCCCTAGTGCCGACCATGGAACTGGTGCTCAATGACATCACCAAGGTCTCACTGGATAAGGCCAGAGTTTCAGCTGGGGAAAAGCGTAATGAAGGAGCATCCCAAGATCCCAACTCCAGGGATGCGCCGTCAGGTGGAGGGAGCCATACATGCCATGGCTGGAAAATCAAACGCTGTAGCTTAGAGAATCATGTTCTCAACATGGCAACCCGGGTGTGGGTGTAAGGGCCCTGGGTCCCCACTCTCAGGCCCTACCACCCTCTCATCCCTCAACCCGGGACCTGCACGTAGGAAGCCACCATGCATGTGTTGACTGGTGCTGGATCCTGCTGCAGGAGTGACGTGAGGCAGCGTGGCTGCAGTGCCTGGGCGGCCCTCACCTGCTGCGTGGCTTTGCGGACCCGGTCACTCATGGCCTCCATGTTGCCCTGCTCCTCCTCCAGCTCCTCCTCCAGCTGGGCGATCCGGGCCTCCAGGCGGCGCTTCTCATCCTGGAGTGCGTTCCTGGGGGAAGGGCAGCCATGATGGGGGCCTCCACCCTCTCCCAGCTTAGAAGACACCCCTCCTTGGAGTGATGCCTCATGGAGGGGGGATTGCTGTCATCATCTAATGGGGGAAACTGAGGCTCAGAGGATTAGACTTGTCAGGTCCGTGTCAGCAAAGCTGGGACTGGGATGGGGACTAGCGTACTCCTCCCTGACCCTTCCCGGCCTCCCCTTGTCCCCACAAAGTTGCTCATTTGGAATGAATGGAAGTGGCCACACCCCCAAACAGGAGCATGAAAGCGCTGAGGGAAAGTCTAACCACCGTGGAGCTGTCCTCCATCACAGGACGCTTAGTCATCAGCAGCATCAAAATGGGGATCCAGGGCTGGGGATGGTGGCTCATGCCTTAATCCTAGCACTTTGGGAGGCTAAGGTGGGAGGATCAACTGAGGTCAGGAGTTTGAGACTAGGCTGGCCAACATGGTGAAACCTCACCTCTACTAAAAATATAAAAATTAGCCGGGCGTGGTGGCGCACACCTATAGTCTCAGCTACTCAGGAGGCTGAGGCAGGAGAATAGCTTGAACCTGGGAGGTGGAGGTTGCCGTGAGCCGAGATTGTGCCACTGCCCTCCAGCCTGGGTGACAGAATAAAACTCTGTCTTGAAAAATATTTTAAAAATAAAGTGGGGGTCCAGGATGCTTTCCTGAGAACTGCCTCTCTCCCCATCCTCTGACTCAGAGTCCTCTTCCTCCATTCAGTTTTCTACCTTCCTGACAGGCTGCTGGCCAGCTCCTCT
The DNA here is from genome assembly GCA_963573385.1 of Cacajao melanocephalus. Classification (NCBI taxonomy): domain Eukaryota; kingdom Metazoa; phylum Chordata; class Mammalia; order Primates; family Pitheciidae; genus Cacajao; species Cacajao melanocephalus. The sequence goes on from CAUYLG010008928.1 coordinate 69,024, forward strand.
GCCAGTTCCTCCTTCTCGAGGTCTGCCTGTTTGCGAGCTCTCTCAGCTGCGGCGAGGTCCTAGGTGGGTGGGAGGAAGCCTGTTGTCTATAAGGGAAAGGCCAAACCCCACCGAGAGTCCACCCTGCCGCCTCAGCCACCCTTGAAAGTATATGTTGTTCTTTTGAGCTCAGGGGAGCCCCATGAATACATGGAGGAGGAAAGCATGTGTCTTTCTAGATGGGTGGACCCCATAGCAGGAGGAAATCTGTGGAAGCACAGACCTGAGCTGCCAAGGGTTGCTACCATGACACCCCCATCTGAGGCTCTCCCAGCAAGAGCAAGGCTTTACCTCTTGTAGCTGCATGAGGTCTGCTTCCAAGCTCTTGGCTTTCTTCTCATTCTCTTTGGCTGTGGCAAAGATCTCATCTCTGGAGGCACGGGCATCTTCCAGCTCCCTTTGGAATTCCTTCATCTGAGCCTGCATGAGTCAACAGGAAAGACAAGCTAAGATAATCCCTACTCACCCAGGTTCTGCTGCCCAACTTAGCTTTTCACGCCCACCCCTTATATTTTCTGCAATTGACCACAAAAAAGTCCCCACTGCAAGCTGGGCATGGTGGCTCACGCCTGTAATCCCAGCAATTTGGGAGGCGAAGGTGGGCAGATCATGAGGTCAGGAGATTGAGAACATCCTGGCTAACAAGGTGAAACCCCGTCTTTACTAAAAATATAAAAAAGTAGCTGGGCATGGTGGCACGCGCCTGTAGTCCCAGCTACTCAGGAGGCTGAGGTAGGAGAATCGCTTGAACCCTGAAGGCGGAGGTTGCAGTGAGCCAAGATCGTGCCACTGGACTCCAGCCTGGAGACAGAGTGAGATTCCATCTCAAAAAAGAAGTCCCCATTGCATAAGCATGGCCTTCAGTCCCAGGTGGCTGGTGACAGGCTGGGAGCACTGTTCTGGGTGGGTTCCGCAGACCTGCCTGAGAAGCTGAGCCCCTGATGTGATCTGAGGGCAGGGGCCAAATGCCTAATAATGCTGCCCTACCCAGGGCCGGAGACAGCCGCCAAAACCTGAATGGTGCTGGAGAAACCCCAGCTGAACCCACACCAATGGCAGGTGCGGGCTTGCTTCCTGGAGCCTGCTCTGCTGACTTTGGTGGCCTGCAGGGAACCGTGCCCTCCCTCCGCCCATACCTGGAGCTCCTAGTGTCACCCACCTGCAGTTTGCGTAGCTGCTTGATAGCTTCCTCCCTCCCCTTGATGGCCGAGTCGGCCTGAAGCTCCAGGTCTTTCAGGTCCCCTTCCAGCTTCTTCTTGGCTGCGGCCGCCAGCGCACGTTGCTTTCGCTCGTCTTCCAGTTCTGTCTCATACTCGTGAAGCTGGGCGAGGAAGAGAGATGGGTGCTGCCCTGCTGCCCCTGGGAGGTCCTTTAGTCCCCCCAGGTGTCATGCCACTGCACCCCTGCCCCAGCACAGACCCCTGCGAGGCAGGCATCTCATCCCCAGTTGCAGATGAGGAAATGGAGACTTGCCAGGCACGGGTGACTCACGCCTGTAATCCTAGCACTTTGGGAGGCCAAGGCCAAGGCAGGCGATCACTTGCGCCAGGAGTTCAAGATCAGCCTAGCCAACATGGCGAAACCTCGTCTCCACTTAAAAAAAATCGCTGGGTAAGGTGGTGTGCACCTGTAATCCCAGCTACTTGGGAGGCTGAGGCAGGAGCATCGCTTGAACCCCAGAGGTGGAAGTTGCAGTGAACTGAAATTGCGTCACTGCATTCCAGCCTGGGTGACAGAGCGAGACTCTTGTTTCAGAAAAAGAAAATGGAGTTTCCATACTGTTCATGAGAGGTGGTGATGACAATGAAAAAGCCCACCTACCCTCCCTGCTCCTGGCCTACCCGGCAGCACACACCTGTCTCTGGAGCTGCCTTCTCTTCTCCTCGTTCTGCTCATCCCGGGCTTGGAGATCTCTCTCAAACTGGCCCTTGAGCGCCTGCATGTTGACTTCCAGCCGCAGCTTGGCGTCCTCTGTGGCCTGCAGCTCATCCTCCAGCTCTTCCAGCTGCGTCTTCATCTCCTCCATCTGGGTCTCCAGGGCCCGCTTGGACTTTTCCAGCTCATGGACCTGCCAGCAGAGTGGGCAGCCCCATTCCCTGAGGCTCAACTTCATAAAGACGGTTGAGAAACCCCCCATGAGCAGCAGCTCAGAGCCCAGGGAGGTGGCTTTGGCTTCCCGCAGGATGCATGGCTGGGACTCAAGGTGGCCCCTAACAGCTAAGACCCCAGCCTTGCCCTCAGACCCTCCAACTCAGACCCATTCTCCACTGCTGTCCTTAGCCCCTCCTGGCCTCTGCTCCAGTCTAAAAACTTCCTTCCATTTCTGATGATGCTTCACTATGAAAAAGACCCGGAGTCAGCCTCCCATGGCCTGGTGAGCGGCACAGCGGCTGCGCGGGCAAAACATGGACAAGGAAAACCACCAGGAGCCACTTACGTTCTTGCCCACGTCATCCTTGGAGCTGACCAGATCTTCCATTTCGGCTTTGAGCATTTTGTTGGTCCGCTCAAGTTCCTCTTTGGCTTCCAAGGCCTCTTCCAGGGCCCGGGCCAGGGACAGGGCCTTGGTTTCCTTCTCTCTGGCTTCCGCCTCGGCTCTGTCCCTCTCATCCGCGTATTTGGAGGAGATGTTTTTCTCCTCTGCTAACAGCTGCAACACAGCATGAGACCCAGAGGTGACTTCTAGGTGTATGCTGGGGTCAACGTCACTGAATTGTAAACACAGGGGTAAAGCCCCATGTCCTCCTGAATGTATTGAGGTGCGGAGGTAAGTAATATAGGTATCTATGGGAGTGGTTTATAATATAATCATCATCTTGCTTTCTTCTACATCGTCAACCTTATGCAGAGCCAGAAATTAGCGGAATCTTTTTTTTTTTTTTTTTTTTTTTTGAGATGGAGTGATCTCGGCTCACTGCAACCTCCGCCTCCTGGGTTCAAGCAATTCTCCTGCCTCAGCCTCCTGAGTAGCTGGGATTATAACCATGTGCCACCACTCCTGGCTAATTTTTGTATTTTTAGTAGAGACAAGGTTTCGCCATGTTGGCCAGGCTAGTCTCGAACTCCAGACCTCGAGTGAGCCTCCTGCCTCAGCCTCCCAAAGTGCTGAGATTACAGGCGTGAGCCTCTGTACCCGGCCAAATCCTTGTGCTCTGAAAACCACTACAGCTGCCCATGTTGCTTAGAGCACACTGAGGTCAAAATGACATTTAAAGCTGCCAGAAGCCAATTATTATTTTGTTTCATGGCCACAAGTAGCTATTAATATGTCACGAAGGTATCCTAAGAGACTTAGCAGGGAAACAGTCAGTGTGAGTGGACCTGCACACATCTCTCTCTGCTTGGAGAAGCAACTCAGAGAACATTCCATGCTCACGTGCATCTCACCTTCAGAGAGGACAGAGCAGTAGATTATAAATTGTAACATCCAAGACCCAAACTTGCAGTATTCAGCAAAGACGGGGACCTCTCAACGGCATACTCAACACGAAAGTCCCACACCGTGTGTGACACTGCACTACACTCGAGTGACGGGAAGATAACAAAAGCAACCTCAGGCCTTCAACCAGATAGCAGTGAAGATGAGCTGACGGCCCAGAGGAGGGGTGGCTGATGAGCTAAGGAGGAATTGGGATGTCACCTAGCATCCTGACGTTATGAGGCCAGTCAGGAAGGTGTAAGGAACCCTCAGGCATCTGGCATTTCGCCTCACTGTACAATCCTCAAACTGATTTTTATTTCTTTCTTTTTGAGATGGAGTTTTCGCTCTATCACCCAGGCTGGAGTGCAGTGGAGTGATCTCAGCTCACTGCAGCCTCCGCCCCACCCCTGGTTCGAGTAGTTCTCCGCCTCAGCCTCCCGAGTAGCTGGGATTACAGGTGTATGCCACCAAGCCAGGGTAATTTTTGTATTTTTAGTAGAGACAGAGTTTCACGATGTTGGCCAAGCTGGTCTTGAACTCCTGACCTCAGGTGATCTGCCCACCTCGGCATCCCAAAGTGCTGGGATTACAGGCGTGAGCCATCACGCCTGCCTCTCAAACTGATTTTTAGAATAACGATGAGTCACTTGTAAACTAAATCATATTTACTAAATAATCTTAAAAGCTGGTATTTAGGGGTTTGGGTCATACAGGGGTATGCATTTATTATATACTTAAGATTTGTGCATTTCATCACATGTATGTTTTACTGCAAAATTATGTTTAAAAATGAACTCTAATTAATATACAGTGTTGAGGTATAGAAGGGGAAGTGTACAGAAGTCCGTAATTTGCTCTGAATGCACCCAAGAGATAAGGCATGATAGACAGAATTAGTCTATATAAATATGTGGGCCAGGCAAAGTAGCTCATGCCTATAATCCCAGCACTTTGGGAGGCCAACACAGGTGGATCACCTGAGGTCAGGAGTTCGAGACCAGCCTGGCCAACATGGTGAAACCCTGTCTTTACTAAAAATACACAAATTAGCCAGGCAGGTTGGCGTGCTTTTGTGATCCCAGCTAGTCACGAGGCTGAGGCAGGAGAATCGCTTGAATAGGAAGCAGAGGTTGCAGTGAGCCAACGTCACACTGCTGTACTGCAGCCTGGGCAACAGAGCGAGACCCTGTCTCAAAATAAATAAATATGTGATAAAGTCCATATAATACAGTGTCAATGGCTGAATCCAGGTGGTGGCTGTATAGGTGTACATTATACGATTCTGTCAACTTTGCTGTGTGCTTGGAATTTTACAGAATGAAATCTTACGGTAGAGTGATATTAGAAGTATAGAAACTGGCTGGGCGCAGTGGCTCACGCTTGTAATCCCATCACTTTGAGAGGCTGAGGCCAGTGGATCACCTGAGGTCAGGGGTTCGAAACCAGCCTGGACAACATGGTGAAACCCTGTCCCTATTAATAATACAAAAATTAGCCAGGAGTGGTGGCACATGGTAATGATTCCAGCTACGCGGGAGGCTGAGGCAGGAGAATCACTTGAACCCAGGAGGCAGAGTTTGTGGTGAGCCAAGATCATGCCACTGCACTCCAGCCTGGGTGACAAGGTCAAAATTCCGTCTCCAAATAAAAACCCCACAAAATTATGACCTGGTAGCCTTAATGCTCCATGGTCTCCCAAGACATGAGAGCCTCCCATGGCTCCCACAGAGCGGAGAGGGGAAGCAGGCACAGGCGGAAGCCATGTGTGACACTCTGCAGAGCTGACCCTCCCACGCTGTGTCTGTGGCAGAGGACACCCCATGCCCTCTACCTGATCGAACTTCTTCTGCTTCTTTTCTAGGTTGGACACGAGTTGCCGCTGGTTGTCCAAATCGACGACCAGGTCATCCAGCTCCTGCTGAAGCCTGTTCTTGGTCTTTTCCAGTTTATCATAAGCGGCCGCCTTCTCCTCGTACTGCTGGGTGAGGTTCTCGATCTCCTTCTGGAACCTCTTCTTCCCCTCTTCCAGCGCTTCCACGGTGCTGGCAAAGTCCTGCAGCTTCTTCTTCGAGTCGGAGAGCTACAAGGGAAGCGTCCGGGGTCAGGTGAGAGGGAACGTGAATGACCCCCGTCCCAGCCTCCGCAGACTCTGCGAAGTGAAGACCATGTTTCCTTGCTGGGGAAACCCAGTGACCCAACTGCAGGAGAAGCTGCGGGTCAAGCACCATGGCACAAGTGCCCCACTGTGATCTGCCTGCAGGGGATCTCGGTGCAGAGAAGCCGAGGGGACCCGTGATGGAAGCGAGGACATGGGGCAGACACCTGGATGTTGAGAGTGGAGATGTGGCGCTCCAGGTTCTGCTTGGCCTCCGTCTCCTCGTCCAGCTGGTCTTGCAGGCTGTTCCTCTCCTCCTCCAGCTGGCGCAGCTTGGTGGACACGTTGAGCTTCTGCCGAGTTTCTTCTTGAAGCAGCTCCTGCAAAGGGGACACACGGAGGTCCCAGGGACCTGCCCTAAGGAAGGTCACCCCCTAGTCCCTCGGATGATGTGGCAGGACACTTACCTGGGTGTCCTGGAGCTGGGACCCAAGGGACGCCACGTCCTTGGCCAGCTTAATGGCCTTCCCCTCGGCCTCGTTAAGCATCCCCGTGACGCTCTCGACTTCAATCTGAGGGTGCCAGGAGACGGGTTAGTCAAAGCCTCTAGAATGGGATCCTCGCTAAATAAGAGGAGCCCTTTTTACTCAAAACACATGGTGTGCCCTTATGGGCTAGGACTCGGGTGTCCACTGATTGAGAAAATACCCATGAGGTATGGGACTCTGATGTTAAAAAACAAAAACAGAGAAATCTCTGTGGCATGAAAGAAACTCCATCACCTACGAGTTGGGACCCTGGCTCCAGACTCTGTCATTCTAAGAACTTATTTGAGCCCCAATTGTATTGACTGGGCCCTGATCCCACTAAATGGATCCTGGATCCCTGCCAAGGTTGGTAGAAACAAAGCAGTAGGTGTGAGAGTCCAGACGAGGTGCTCTGGCTGGTCCACTCTAAGGTTAGAGAGGGGAGACCGGGATGGTACTTGAACGTCCAAGGGATGCTATCCTGTCCCCTCCTTCCTCACTCCTACTCTTTGTCCCTTCACTGATCCTCATGGCCAAAGTCAGAGACGAGACGCAAACCCTAAAGGTCAAAATGCCTCTCTGCATTCTCTGGCTTTTACTCCCTGGTGTCTTTGCACAAGTCCCTTTGAAGGGATTAGCCTCCCCTCCATCTCTTCCATGGACAAGGATATGAGTGATCTTCATGCTACTCTTACAGGACACTGCTTACAGGAGGGCAGCAAAACCCCCTCTCAACTGCATGTGGAAAAAAACGGCTCACCAAATGCTTCCCCTGCCCCTTGGTCCCAGGCTGTGAGCATGTTAAATATTTAGCAACACTCTGGCCACATCCCATGAATGGAAAGTCGGGGCAAATGTCTATTCCAAGTGAAAGACGAAAGACGGACCATGTCATCTGTCAGCTTCAAACCCCTCAACCGTTTGGCATCGCCCACTTTAAGGACCAACATGTGTGTAAGAGGTTCTCGAAAGGCCTGCATCATCTGAGAACCACCTCGCCCTCCAATCCCACTCTGTACTGTCCCCCACCCCGAACCCCAACCCCAACTGGTCACTCTAGCTCTACCAGCCATATGTCTCCTCATTTTTCTACTTGCCACAGGGCCTTTGCAGATGCTCTTCCCGCTGCCTGGTAGACTTAGCCATGCTCCTTAGGGAAGCCTTTTGTGGCTCCTCCTCCCCCAGGTTGGGCCTCCTGGTTATTTACACTTAGACATCATATGCCTTCCCTTTTCTGTATCATTTGACATTCATTTGTGTGATTATCCATGCCTTTCCCTTCCCTTCCCTTCCCTTCCCCCCCCGATTGGGCTGGAGTCCTACTGGGGTAGGGACAGTGTCTCTTCTTCCTTGCTGTTGTATCTCAGGATTAAGCACAGTGCCTGCCATACAGCAGGTGCTCAATAAATACTTGTCAAAATGGCAAAGGAAGGTTTTTTTTTTTTTCCTTGAGACCGAGTTTTGCCCTTTCGGCCCAAGCTGGAGTGCAGTGGCGCGGTCTTGGCTCACTGCAACCTCAGCCTCCTGAGTAGCTGGCATTTACAGGTGCACGCCACCACACCCAGCTAATGTTTGTATTTTTAGTAGAGATGGGATTTTACCATGTTGATCAGGCTGGTCTCGAACCCCTGACCTCAGGTGATCCACCCACCTCGGCCTCCCAAAGTGCTGGGATTACAGGTTTGAGCCATTGCAGCCGGCCAGAAGGTTTTTTAATATTTAATTGAACAGGGAGATCGCTGCCTCCCCTCCAGGAACGCAACTAGAGGAAAGGGCTTGTAGCAAGAGAGACCTCGGCCAGCCAGCAAGAGGCTCCTCCCCCCAGAATGGGCCACTGCCTTACCTGCAGCTTGTGGACCTTGTCATTGAGCTCGGCCCGGGCCCGCTCCCCATCACTGCATTTGGATTGCAGCTCCTGCACCTGCGCCTCCAGCTTCTTCTTCTTGTGTTCCACCTCCTGCTTGGCCTGGCCCAGGACCCGCAGCTCCCCGGCCAGGTCTGCGTTCTCCTTCTCCAGCGTCTGCTTGTTCTTGTCTAGGTTCGCCTTGGCCTGGTCAAGGAAGCGGAGGGGAGGGAAAGCAGAGCGGCTGTGGCTGGGAGAGCGTTTCAGAACCTGCCCTTTCCTCCCTCACACAGGTCCAGGGAGGCACACGGCAGCGGGCACACAATCACTAGTAAGATATTTGGTGGTTTTTTTCTTGGTGGGGGGGTTATTTTTTTGAGGTAGAGTCTCACTCTGTCGCCCAGGCTGGAGTGCAGTGGCATGATCTTGGCTCACTGCAACCTCTGCCTCCTGGGTTCAAGCGATTCTTCTGCCTCAGCCGCCCAAGTAGCTGGGATTACAGGTGCCTGACACCACGCCTGGATAATTTTTGTATTTTTAGTAGAGATGAGGTTTCACCATGTTGGCCAGGCTGATCTCGAACTCCTGACCTCAAGTGATCACCCCATCGTGACCTCCCAAAGTGCTGGGATTACAGGAATGAGCCACCACGCCCAGCAGGTATTTTGGATGCTATTTTCCTAAAGCTCATGGATTGCAATCTGGGATCCTGTGAACTGTGTTCAACCTGCTGTCATGTCCCCTTTAACCCATTCACTACTTTTTAAAAAATGACTTGCCAACATTTGAATAAATGTCACATAAAAATCTGGATTCTCAGCTTCTTTTTCAAAAAACTTTTTAATGTTTGAAGGCCTGTCATGGCAGCTCACAGCTGTCATCCCAGCACTCTGAGAAACAGGCGGGAGGATTGCTTGAGGCCAGGAGTTCAAGACCAGCCTGGGCAATGTAGTGAGACCCCCATCTCCACTAAAATAAAACATTAGTCAGGTGTGGGGGCACACACCAGCAGTCCCAGCTACTTTGGAGGCCGATGGCAGGATCGCTGGAGTTGAAGGAGCTGAAGGCTGCAGTGAGCCATGATCACACCACTACACTCCAGCCTGGGCAACAAAGTGAGACCCTGTTTCAGAAATAGGTAACTTCGGGAGGCAAAGGCAGGTGGATCGCTTGCGGTCAGGAGTTTGAGACCAGCCTGGCCAACATGGCGAAACGCTGTCTCTACTGAAAATAGAAAAATTAGCCGGGCGTGGTGGCGCATGCCTATAGTCCCAGCTGCTTGGGAGGCTGAGGTGCAAGAATTGCTTGAACCCGGGAGATGGAGGTTGCAGTGAGCCGAGATCGCGCCACTGCACTCCAACCTCAGCGACAGAGTGAGGAGACCCCATCTCAATAAATAAATAACATTCTACATTGTGACTGTGGTGGTGGTTACACAATATACATTAGTTAAAATTAATGAAGCTGTAAAATTGATACATTTTACTGCATATACCTCAGTAATCCTGAAATTGAAAAAAAAAAAAAACATTTGGAAATGGGGGGTCTTGCCATCCTTCAAGGCAGCAACCTGACCGATCTAAGTAGTGGCTGACCCAGCTGGTGGGGTGGTATTTCCTTGCCCTGTGCTTCACAGGTGTCATGTGATTTATACCAATAATTCTGCCCTAGTTAAGGGAAACTTATTTTGTGGAACCAGCTCCTGTACGCATGTTAAGTTGCCCTACAGAAAAAAAAAAAAAAAAAAAAAATGGTGTATGAGGGCTGGGCTCGGTGGCTCACGCCTATAATCCCAGCGCTTTGTGAGGCTGGCACAGGCAGGTCACTTGAGGTCAGGAGTTTCACACCAGCCTGGCCAACATGGTGAAACCCCTTCTCTATTAAAAATACAAAAACTAGCTGGGCGTGGTGGTAGTCATCTGTAATCCCAGCTACTCAGGAAGCTGAAGCAGGAGAATCGTCTGAACCCGGGACGCAGGGGTTCCAGTGAGCCACTGCACTCCAGCCTGGGTGACAGAATGAGACTCTGTCTCAAAAAAAAAAAAGCGTGTTGGACAAAAGCAGGATAGGGCGGGGGACTCCTTTCCTGGCTGTAGCAGGGGAAAGAAGCAAGGGAGAAGTGCACGGGTCTGAGAGGAGAGGACCCAGCACTCTGCTTTCCCATAGTCCCTGGGAAGTGCTGGGCATTGACCGGGCAGCCCTGGAAGCCAGCCCTCCCCGCCAGACTTGACTAAGCTGCCGGACCTCAGATGGAATGAGGTGCCTCCTAGTGGTAACAGGTTGGTGAAGCTGGGGGACATGGGTTTCCCAGAAAACTTAGCCCCGCCTAAGACCCCAGAACTGGGGCCAAACCGCATGAGGGCTCAGGGGAGCCCAGGTAGGAGCTGAGGTTAGTTTCCCCCACCAGCAGATGGAACCAGGGCTCTACATCAGAACTCAAGTTGTTAGAAGCAATGGCCTCTTTTTCCCTGCACCTGAGACGGGCAGAGGTTCGCACCTCCACCTGCTTCATGCAGGTCAGGAATGGATGTGCCATCTGCTGGTGGTCGTAATAATAACTGAATCTTCCCAAAGAGGCCTGGCTGGCAATGGGCCCAGCTTCCAGCTCCTGCTCATGTCGAACTATCCCCAGGCATAGTGATGGTCAGTAACTTTGTCTGTGCCTCACTCTTCCAACCACAAAGTTTTTTTGTTTTTTTTGTTTGAAACTGAGTCTCATACTCTGTTGCCCAGGCTGGAGTGCAGAGGCATGATCTTGGCTCACTGCAACCTCCGCCTCCCAGGATCAAGCAATTCTCCTGCCTCAGTCTCCCAAGTAGCTGAGATTACAGGTGACCACCACCATACCTGGCTACTTTTTGTGTTTTAATAGAAACAAGGTTTCACTATTGTTGGTCAGGCTGGTCTCGAACTCCTGACCTCCGGTGATCTGTCTGCCTCGGCCTCCCAAAGTACTAGGATTACAGGTGTGAGCCACTGCACCCAACCTCCAACCATAAAGTTAAAAGGGACAAATACGGCTTACCAATGTCTTGAGGTCTAACTGCTCCTGAAGGTGGAAATAGCCCATTCTGATTAAAATTATATAAAAATAAAAAGTAGGCTGGGAGTGGTGGCTCAGGTCTCTGATCCCAGCAGTTTGGGAGGCCAGAATGGGAGGACTGCTTGAGCTCAGTCGTCTGAGGTCAGCCTGAGCAACATAGTGAGATCCCCATCTCTACAAAGAACTTAAAAATTAGCTGGGTGTGGTGGTACAAGCCTGTAAGTCCCAGCTACTAGGGAAGCTGAGGCAGGAGGATAGCCTGAGCCCAGAAGTTCAAGATTACAGTGAACCAAGATTGTACCTCTGCACTGCAGCTTGGGTGACAGAGTGAGATCCTGTCTCTAAAAACAAGTAGTTTTTAAAAATAGTAACTTTTGAACATAACAAAAGGAACACAATTGAATGGCAAAATGTATGCCTTAGTTACAACTGGCAAAATCCAATTTGTCCAAAATACATAAAGAGTTGACAAAATGTTGAGGGTTAGTATTTAGATCTCACTCAACAAGTAATAAGAGCCCATTTCTTTATTCGGAGAGTGAGGGTGAGCTCAGTCCCATAGGGTGCTTTTCAGAGGGTCTTCCCAAGACCACCTCCATCAGGATCAAGGGCAGGCCTGGAAATTTGTACTTTAACAGGGGCCACAAGTGAAATGAAATTAGTTTGTAAAGTGCTTGAAATAGTGTCTGGCACATAAGTGCTACCCTTTTTATTGTATTATTTTACTTATTATTGTTATGTGAAGTAACACTTGAGGTTCCAACAGACCAGGCAGTGAACTGGCCCCCAGGAAGGTATTCAGTACACCAGCACATGGAAGAATGTTCACCTTGACTGCTTGACACGTTTTAGATCTACGTCCCCATCCAAACCTCATGTTCAGTTGTAATATCAGCTGTGCGGTGGCTCATGCCTGTAATCCCAGCACTTTGGGAGGCCAAGGTGGGCGGATCACTGGAGGTCAGGAGTTTGAGACCAGCCTGATCAATATAGTGAAACCTCGTCTCTTGCTAAAAAGACAAAAATGAGCCAGGCATGGTGCTGGGTGCCTGTGGTCCTAGCTACTTGGGAGACTGAGACAGGAGAACTGCTTGAACCCAGGAGGCAGAGGTTGCAGTGAGCCAATATCGTGCCACTGTACTCAAGCCTGGGCGACAGAGCAAGACTCTGCCTCAAAACAAAAACAAAAACAAGAAAACACTGTAATCTCATGTTCAATTGGATTACAGTGGTTCTGCAGGCTGTACAGAATGATTGGATCACAACTGAACATGAGATTTGGGTGGGGACACAGATCCAAACCGTACCGACTAGTCAAGGTGAACGCTGGGGCCCGGTGGGATGTGACTGCATCATAGGGGCAGTTTCCAATGGTTTAGCACCATCCCTTTGGTGCTGTTCTCATGAGATCTGGTTGTTTAAAAGTGTCTGGCACCTCCCCACTGTCTCTCTTCTGCCTGCTCTGGTCATGTAAAATGTGCCTGCTTCCCCTTTGCCTTCCACCATGATTGTAAGTTTCCTGAGGCCTACCCAGAAGCAGAAGCTGCCATGCTTTCTGCGTGGCCTGCAAAACCATGAGCCAGAGAAACCTTTTTTCTTTATAAATTACCCAATATTGGGCTGGGTGCAGTGGCTGTCATCCCAGCACTTTAGGAGGCCAAGGCAGGCAGATCACCTGAGGTCAGGAGTTTGAGACCAGCCTGGCCAACATGACAAAACACCGTCTCTACTTTAAAAAAAAAAGAGGGGAGTCGGGAATTATCCTGGCCTGGTAGTACACTCCTGTAGTCCCAGCTACTTAAGAAGCTGAGGCCAGAGAATGATTTGAGCCCAGGAGGTGGAGGTTGCAGTGAGCTGAGATCATGGCACTGCACTCCAGCCTGATTGACAGAGCGAGACTCCATCTCTCAAAAAATAAATAATCCAATCGAGTATTTCTGTATAGCAATATAAGAACGGACTAATACATTAGCAACAGAACCAAATGCAAACTCCCAGCAAGTTTTAGCCAATGCTGCACCCATTTAACCTAGCAGAACCAAAGCCTTCACTGAAGGGGATGCAGAGGAGCTGGAACGCTGAGGGTGGTATGACTCAGGCCTTCCGGAAAACAATCTGGCAGAGGCCACAAGCTAAAAGACTTACCCTGGGGAATGAAGCACAAGGAGCTACCCCAAAGGAGAGAAAAGCACCCAAGATTCAGCATTCAGTAGTGCTATTTCCCAGCTCCAACTCCCATACACCCCAAAAAGCCCAACAACAGGACAAAAAATGATGTGATCTAGTCATTCTCAAATGACGCCAGAGAGCGCTGTTCTGCCACTGAAATAAGTAATGCCAGTTTTCCTCTAACCTTTTTTTTTTTTTAAAGAAAAATAACTATAGTGTCCAGGCTGATCTGAAGCGATCCTCCCTCCTTGTCCTCCCAAAGTGCTAGGATTACAAGCATGCACCACCATACATGGCTAATTTTTTGTATTTTTAGTAGAGACGGGGTTTCGCCATGTTGGCCAGGCTAGTCTCAAACTCCTGACCTCAACTGATCTGCACGCATCAGCCTCTCAAAGTTCTGGGATTACAGGCTTGAGCTACCACACCTGGCCTAATTTTTTTTTTTTTTTTAAATTTTAGTAGAGACCAGGTCTCACTATGTTGCCCAGGCTGGTCTTGAACTCCTGAGCTCAAGTGATCCTCCCGCCTCAGCCTCCTAAAGTACTGGAATTACAGGTGTGAGCCACCACACCCAGCCTGTATGGGAAGCATTTTGTAAATCAATACAAGCTGCTATCACCATCATTCAAATCTTGTGTAACTTGTTTTTTGTCTTTATGCAGAGCCTGCCATGTAGTAATTTGAGTCTGCTGCTGTCACTCTTACATGCTGTCACCAAAAAGCATCACCACTTACCCTCTTGAACTGCTCCAGCTGCTCTGTGAGCTCCTCCACCGCCTGTGCGTGTTTCTGCCTCATCTCCTGGACCTGGGCCTCGTGGGACCGCGTCTCTTCATCCAGGGCCTTCTTCAGCACTGTCACCTCTTGCTCCCTCTTGGCCCTTGACAGGAAGAACATGGTGGATGGCAATTGAGTGGCGACAGAGGGTCATCTCAGTGCCTTGCAAAAGAGTAAGACCTCTTCCAGGACCCAGAGCTGGAATCCTCATCACCGCCCCTCTCTAGCTGTGTGACCTTGGGCCACTCACCTAACATCTCTGGACCTGGAATTTCCTCAGCTGCAAAATGTGGAGCATATTACCTTCCTAGGACGTGTATAATAACTGGCAAACAAATACACAAAATAATAGAATTGAAAGGATGTCTGTGAGCTGCAAAATGTTGCTGAAACATTGTTGGCCCTTATTTACTGAGCAGTTACTATATGCCAGGCCCTGAGCTAAGTTTTTTACATATGTCATCTAATCTTCAGAGCGACCCAAAGAGGCAGGTTTGTTATTATTTCCATTTTACAAATAGGGAAACTAAGGCTAAGAGAGAGTAAGCAGTTTCACCCACGGCGTCACAGCCACTGTGTGATGGAGCCAGAATTAGAAGCTAAACCTTGACTTTGAGTCCATGTTTTTTGTTTTGTCTTTTTTGCGATAGCGTTTCACTCTTGTTGCCCAGGCTAGAGTGCATCTTAGCTCACTGTAACCTCTGCCTCCTGGGTTCAAGCCATTCTCCTGCCTCAGCCTCCCAAGTAGCTGGGATTACAGGCATATGCCACCATGCCTGGCTTATTTTGTATTTTTAGTAGAGACGGGGTTTTACCATGTTGGCCAGGCTGGTCTCAAACTCGTGACCTCAGGTGATTCACCTGCCTCAGCTTCCCAAAGTGCTGGGATTACAGGTGTGAACCACCGTGCCTGGCCTGTTTTTTTATTTTTATTTTTATGGAATCTCAATCTGTTGCCCAGGCTGGAGTATAGTGGCACAATCTCAGCTCACTGCAACCTCTGCCTCCTGGGTTCAAGCGATTCTCCTGCCTCAGCCTCCTGAGTAGCTGGGATTACAGGTGCCCAACCCCACACCTGGCTACTTTTTGTATTTTTAGTAGACATAAAGAGCTTCACGATGTTGGCCAGGCTGGTCTCAAACTCCTGACCTCAAGTGATCCACCTTCCTCAGCCTCCCAAAGTGCTGGGATTTCAAGCATGAGCCACCATGCCTGGGCTTTTCTGTATTAAAGGCCAGACAGCAAGGAAGCAGACACTGTGCCTCTACGTGCATGTCACATGGCACAAAACCCTAAGTGGGGGAAATAAACCTCAGGGTATATGGTGTTGGCACAGATTGCATCAAAATATATCCATGTGTTTGCTGAATGAATCAATGACCTAGTGTCACTAACGTCAGGATTTGGGATCTGGCAGGTGATTTTTGTTGTTGGTTCATTTGAAGTGAATCTTAAATTGAAAACTAATCTGATCAACTTTATTTTTAAAATTTGACACAAAAGTTATACACACACATACTTGGAAATTGGAGCTTGGGGATTGACTGATACACACATAGACAAGAAGGAATTTATCAAAAATGTTAATTGCTGTCACTACGGATAATTTTTTTTTTTTATGACATGGAGTCTCACTCACTCTGTTTCCCAGGCTGGAACGCAGTGGCACAATCTCGGCTCACTGCAACCTCCGCCTCCCGGGTTCAAGCGATTCTCCTGCCTCATCCTCCTGAGTAGCTGGGACTACAGGCAGGCGCCACCACAGCCAGCTAATTTTTGGATTTTTAGTAGAGACAGGGTTTCATCATGTTGGCCAGGCTGGTCTTGAACTCCTGACCTCAAATGATCTGCCTTGTCTTCAGCCTCCCAAAGTGCTGAGATTACAGGCGTGAGCCCGACCCTAAAGGTGACTTTTTTTTTATGTCTGCTTTTTTATAGTTTTCAAATTGTTCTCTCAGTATATCCAAGTTTTCTAACTAGGATGGTTTTGAATGCAGCCTGACACTAAGTCATACACTTTCTTAAAACATTATGAGATGTTTTATTGCAATGTAAAAAAATTTTTTATCTCATCATCTATCATTAGTGTATTTTATATGTGGCCCAAGACAAATCTTCTTCTTCCAATGTAGCTGAGGGAAGCCAAAAGATCGGACACCCCTGATATATACTACTTTTGTGATGAGAAATAAGATGATGAGGGTGGGATGCAGTGGCTCACACTTGTAATCCCAGCATTTTGGGAGGCCAAAGTCGGTGGATCACTTGAGGTCAGGAGTTCAAGTCCAGCCTGGGCAACATTGTGAAACCCAGTCTCTACTAAAAATACAACAATTAGCCAAGCGTGGTGGTGGGTGCGGCATGAGAATTACTTGAATCTCAGAGGCGGAGGTTGCAGTGAGCCAAGATCGCACCACTGCACTCCAGCCTGGGCGACAAAGTGAGACTTAAAAAAAACAAAAAAAAACAAAAAAAAAACATTTTTTTTTTTTTTTTTTGTGTTGGGGTGTTTGAGGGTCACGAAGGGGGGGGTGCAGGGGGTTGTTAGTTGCTCGCGGCCACCGCTGCCAGCCGGGGTCAATACGGTAGATCCCGCAGCCCCCC